>JAJKFJ010021942.1:0-155730 GCA_027382625.1 Tetmemena sp. SeJ-2015 | reverse complement strand
ATTAGCTAGAGGGTCGGATTTTCAGCTAGCGAGGTCTAGAACTATCCAGCGATTCTAAGGAGACTTTTTGACCTTTACTAATCTCTTTTGTATTTAATTTTGACTTCACCCCTGATTCTTACAATATTTATATAAGGAATCATTAATTAAAACGTTAATTATAAATTAATTTTAATCTGCCGTTGAGCATGACTGTTGTGCAAAGTTGATCCGTAGATTCCAGCATGCTGATGAGTTTAAATGTAAATTTAAATTTCGGGAATAAAAATTGTATAAATTTTAGAAAATCATATCAAGATAAATCATGATTTACTTATCACTTTCATTTTTAATTGCAAGCAATTATGAAAATTATTCATTTTTATTGATTAAAATTATTCATTTGAGCTGCTAATAAGTACCATGTTAAATTTAATAATTTATTTGAAACAGCAGGCTTCCCAGATTCATAATTCAAAGCGAAAGATGCAAAGTTTTACTCATGAAAATATTTAATATCTTCAAGAAGTATATTGGCCGACAGCATTATCCAAAAATTCTACAGGAGCTATCATTTTGTCTTTACTCACAACCCTTATTATCAGAGAAATTATTCTTGTTATTGCCGAGAATTCAACGAAAAAAGAAAGACAATTAAAATTTAAAAAGATTAAATTTGTCCCATTCGAAATATTTATATTTAAAAAGTTGCATCTGTAATATATAAAAATTTAGGGGGGACCTTTCCTAGGCCATCCACTTTTTTTCTCATTAAATTATTAAAAATCACTATCTTTCCTAAAATTAAAAAATAAAATATTTTCACAACCGTTTTTAGATTTTAAGCCTCTAATCAACCTTTCAATTTTTTTATAATAGAAGGTAAATTGGGGCTTTTAGATAAAATTTATTTCCAAAAATATAGTTATATTTATAGTTTTAAATATTATTACATTAAACTCAATGTTAATAAAATTAAGGTGACTATATTTCAAATAAGCTAGTAAGATCTCTTTGAAAGTATATTCTTTCGAGATCTTTTTATAAGTGTCACCAAAAATTGAAATATAATCTACTTTAAATTTAAAATCATATTGTTCTTTGAAACTTGATTTTTCTTACTCTCTTTAAATATTTCATAAATGGTAAGCATTATATTTATTTTAAATAATTTAAAGCATAATTGAAAGAAACTAATCGCTATATAATTTTTGTAAAAACCATTAACTTTATGACTATTATATATTTATAAAGCATTTCCATAAAAAAGAAAATTAATTTTTTAATGATTCCCTAAAAATAATCAGTTTCAGCTTATATTCTAAAAAAATCCATATATTTTCTTTTAAATATTGGAATAGCCTTAATAAAAGCTTCAAATTTAAATAATGTTGAGAAAATTAGTGTTTTTTGTTAATTTTAGGTAAGTTTTTTTCATATTTTCATGAAAAAGAGGATGACGAGGAAAGCCCCCCTCCGAAATTTATATATTCCTCAATGTAGTTTCCTGCAACCTAATTCTTAGTAGGAAATCTTTAAGGTCTTATAAAATTTAATTAGATTTCTTGTTAAGGTCTTGCTCAAGAATTGATCTTTAATTTAGATAATTATTTGCTAGAGCATTCTCCCGATCAATTATTAGATTTTCTATTTTGATTAATAAATTATCCATATTATAAAACCAATCAATGACAGGAAATGCTATTCTTATTAAAATTATATATAATAGTTTAAATGGTTACGTTAGATTATCCATTGAAAATGAGGTATATATTCAAAATTTAAAAATAAGGTAAATTATTATATTAGAAAGTTAAAATCTTGGGCCTGAGCAATGTCACAAAAGTAGTCATGGCAAGTGGTAGGGAGATCAGCCGGCCATTATTCAATAACTTTTTCTCGTTGCGATTATTCCCCTAGAGGTGATTAAGTTTAGTAATAAGTCGGTGAGAAGTTTAATTGAAAAGTGAGTGGATTGTGGTGAGCCATGAAGCCGTTCAATAAAACACAGGTATTCAAGTTTAATCTTCTGACCCTAGATTAAAGATCCTCTCTCCTCAGATTGTTTGGTCCTCAAGGATTAATGATGGTAATTATAATCGCCAAAAAGATTTCTAGAAGTACATGTTTTAGTATGCTGTTTGGCACTAATTTGGTGTGTCCTGCAGAGTTAGTTTTTCATTCTAGACCAGTATTTCACCTGAAGGTGTCACCTAACAACATGGAGTATCCTTGACCTAATTGGAGGCTTAAGCCATTTTCCGCCTTTATTATCAACTAGGAACAACAAAGGTGCATTTGGGCTTAGAGTTGCTATGTCAGAGTCAAGAAGTTCAGAGAGGTTGCTGTGGTGTTAGTATTTTCAAAATCCACTGTATTCCTTCGTCCTAATGGAGGTGGCTGGCCACAGCCACTAGTGACGTGATGGGTTTTTATTGTTAGGGTGGCTGTAAAACCTTTTTTTAAATCTTGGGGTTACTCCTTAATTCCATTAAATACATTAAAATAAGATATTAAAATATAAATATAACAATATTTTATTTGTTAAAATTCTATTTAAAATACTAATTCATCTTTTTTTTCATTTAAAGCTTTCTAAATAAAAGGTTTGGTAAAATTAGATAAAAGAAAACATAAAAACATGATAATGTAGCATTTTTATGGCATTTTCCTTAATTTTTTATCTTAAAATTTATCATAAAAATAAAAAGGGGGATAATAAATAAATTATAAATTTTTTTAGATTTAGATTACCATTTTAAAAAATATTCCTTAAAAAAATTTTTATATTAAAAAATTTTTTCTAGCATAAAGTTTAATGAATATTTATGATGCTTCTCTAGTATTTTAAGTAAATTATACTATTCGTTTTATACTGGAAGCATACGTTTAGATGAAAAATTGTAGTATATTTTAAATTAAAGTTCAATCTAATGAATAAGTAAACTGAATTAAATTAAATAAAATTAAAAATCAAAGAGACTCAGATAAAATGAAAGATAATAGGATGAAGTGAGATTGGATTTATCTCCTTTCAAAATTATCTTTAAATATATGGTAAGAATCAAGTAATCCTTTTTATTTTATTATCTTTGTGATTCTAGTAAAAAGTTTAGCGTTATAAATTCACTTTCACACAATAAATTTTATAAATATAGGCTTCGACATGGATAAGAGACAGAGGATAATCAATAAAAGTTGAGTAAAGAAAGAATTATAGTAATAAGTAAGTAATCTTGCAGTGGAAATGTACTAAAGGATATCAAGGAGTGGTATGAATTGCTTTTTAAGGTAATTTAACTTCGTGATAGACTTAAGTTTTAGATAAAACGTATTCAAAAGACTCAAACAATGATAGAGAGAAAATAGAACTCGCAAGGTCATCATAAAATAAAAGGGAAAAGTTCTTAAAAAATAGAAAAGGAAGCAGTAGAAAGCAAATAGCTTGCAAGTAATAAAGACTCTATTAGTATTTATAAAAACATCAATTCCAATATAGCTGAGAATTTAATAAAAAAGAGAATTAAATTAGATATTAATTTAAAATGAAAAAAAATCAGTGACAGTTGAAGTGTGCCAAATTTAAATAATAACTACACCATTCGATTTAGCATGAAATTTTAAGAACTTTTCATCCTTGCAACTTTTTCATGGGAGTGCTCAATACAGAGTTATAAGCGACACAAGTTTTAATGAGGATGACGATGAGGATGAAGAGGAGTGCGTGATTCATATCTCGCTGCAGAGAGGTGCTACGAAGATGATTAAAGAAGAAACTCATATTAATTTTTTAATGAGCTATCGAACAAACTACAAATCAGGGGGTGAATCTGTGATTTCAACTGACACGTAGTTGCAACTCTCCATTTATTATTTTAGCCAATCACCGATTTTAATTAAATCTCCTACTATAATGCAATCGTATTTTCCCTATAATATATTTAGAATAAGAAAAAATTTGCTTAAAAATCTATAATGATTATATACTTGTGTAAAGTTATTCATTAATTTTCAATAAAGCTAATTATTAACTTTGTATATATGAGTGGGCGCTTGCTGAAGATTTCTTGGAGCCATAGGCTGCTGCCTTTATGTGCGATGGAGATTGCCAAGAATTGTGTCAAGCGATCCTTGAGCTCCCGCACTTTGGCCATAGATATCTCTGTCCGAGAAATCATTCCTGACTTTCTCTTCTTCTCTCTATCCAATCACCCTATTCATGTAGTTAGTTTGATAGAGATGTATTTTGACTTACTGATGATTGGTGTTGAAGTTGTTGGTAGTGTTAGAGTTCATAGCTGTGTGTAGTCTAAATTTGAAATGAGTCAAATAAATGGCTTACACTTGTGATGGGTTTGTGTGAGTGTTGATTAAATTTAAAATTGTAAATATGTAAAGCGAGTTAAAGAAATATTATTATGTATTAACTCAATATTTTTAGAGTCTGTAAAATTACAAAAGAGCAAAATTTATTGCAACTTTTTTTCATAGATAATCAAATAATGTTTCCTTAATGGCATTTTAATAGTAATCATTTATATTTTTTTCGAAGGATCAACATTTAACATATATAATACCATTTATATTATATAAAGTTTAGATGCAAGTATTTTTCTCATAATATCTAGAATATTATAAAATCGTAAAAATGAAAACAACTAACAAAAAGATTAGCATTATTAATATATAAAGCGCTCGACTTATATAAACAGAAATATTAATTATAATCTTTATTTATTTTAAAAATAGGGGAAAATTCTTCAAATTTACAAATTTGATATAAAAACTCACTTTTTAAATAGTTCATTAAACCGAAAATATTCTGCAATTTCTAAATGCTCAGAGCTTATTTAATTATTGTTAGATTTTAATCTACTTAATGCATTTTTAAATACAACATACTTGAAACATTTTCAAATATTTTCTTATCATAAAATAAATTAGCAAATGAATCATTGTGAATATTTAGAATAATTATGACCGTAGAATACAGATAAGAAATGAATTAATGGTCTTAAATATTTGCATTTTTCGCTCTTATCAATGTAAAATATTAAATAGATTCAAGTTGTATTTAAAATTCCAACAATATTATTATGTTTTATAAATTTAAAAGATTATTAACTTTAAAGTCAGCAGCTAATTTATACTCCACTCTAGGAGCTAAAATATTTGAAGAATAGAATTGAAAATCATTTTGAAATGAAAATAAATTTACAATTTTAATATAAATCTTTTATTTGATTGAAGTATTTAGACATTAAATGCATGCATTTTTTCTCTAAATAATTAGTAGACTTAACTGATTTAAAATTTAGATTTCAAGATCTTGCAGAAATATTTTAGATAACTTATGCAACCCTATTTATCTTTATCCAATTTTCCTAATAAAGTTTTTTATTTTAATTCTTAAACAACTCAAAATGGTCTAAATGACTATCAAATGAAAAGAATTAATTTTTAATGCATTGATTTATACTCATAAATATTTTCATATTTTAAAGTAATCTAATCGATATCGAAATTTTTGTAAGCAATTAAAACTAAAATTGATTCAATGAAATAAAAAAATAGCTATGTAGCGTTTCATGAAAAACACTTTGCCGAATAAGAGCTCAATTCTTTTCATAAAATGGAAGAATTAAATGGATAAGAGAAAGCACAAGAAAAATAAGAATGAGAAAATCGGAATAGGTAGCAAGAGAGTCTTGATGAAAAGAAGCAAATGAGAAAAGATCTAGACTTAAAGACAAACTACCAATTCAGTTTGATAGGAACTATTCTCACAATATTCACAGTTGTCAACACAGCACTCATATTGCCATTTTCAGTTGCACTCCCACTCGATAGCACTTTACTTAAACTAAGCTGGAGAAATACCAACATGATCCCATTCCTTTTCATTATCACTGTCATCGAAAGCATCTACAAAAGCTAAAAGGCTAATTTATTATCACACATATTATATTTCGTAAGGCAACTGTAAAATCAGATAAAGTAAAGCGAGTTCAAGAAGTCTTAAAGAATCCTAAGGATTTACTCAATCTATAATTAAAAATTAAAGCATTCAACAAATAAATTAATAATCTATTTCTATTGGGTATTTCATTCCTGCTGATGCAAATCACTTACATCCTAAGTGGCTAATACACAATCATGTCGCACGCTTCAATCTTTTCAAACTTATACGCCCTGCTTACTTTGGTGTATAGATTTGTTATTAGAGAGCCAATTCATAAATTTGAGATAGTTGGCCTCCTATTAATTACTTCAGATTTAAATAAATTGTATATATTTAAGTGGTGTGTGTCAATAATTGATTATTTATTTTTTTGCTACAGCTGGGTTGATTATTTCAGTAATGGATGAGGAAGTTTAGAAAGTGGATGAGAGGAACTAGAAGATTATCCTTGGAGACATTTCAGGAGTTTTGAGTTCGTTGTGTGGGTGCGTCTATTTCAACTTAAACTCTAAAGTTGTGGAGACTATTCCTCCATCTGTGTCTGTATTTTCTACGATAGTTATTGCCGAAGTGATGCTTGTTATCTATGGGTTATTGTTTGACACCTTCACTTTAATTTTACAATAAATTAAAGTATATTTATGCTCACGCTTGATACGAGTATTAGCACAGGAGTGTTCGGCTTCTTTAAATTAAATATAAATAAAATGAAGTATAAATTAATTATTCTTATCTAGAGACTATTTTTGGTACTGTTCTATAGTGCTTGGACTAGGGTGTGGAACTATATCACTCTACTGCGCTGCTCTTGTTTTGAGATACTACCCAGCTATTGTGCTCCTAGTTGCTTATTTAATGGAGCCACTAATTGCATAGCTTTGCTCTTGGGCTCTAAATATAGATAAAGCGCCTGGTGCTTTTACTTTGGAATTTATAAAAAAAAATTTTTTTAAAAATTAATTTTGGGAAAATTTTTTGAAAGGGAATAAAAAGGGGAAAAAAAACCAAGGTCAAACATTCTTTTTAATTCTTCCCTCTTTATTATAAATTTAAAATTTAAAAAAATTAATTTAAAATTTTAAATTTTAAAATGGCCCTGAAAAATTTTAAATGAATTGAGAAAAAAACTGAATTTTAAATTACCTTTTTAAAAATTATTCCAATTTAATATTTAAGAATTTTAAAAAAGTAAATAAAACTTAATTATTTTAAAACAAAAATATTTGATTTTGTATAAATTTTTTATGTTGAAATTGAATCTAAAAAATCTTAATGTAAAAATCGAACTTCAAATTTGCAAATTGTTGTTAAATTTCAATACCTTTATTGTTCTTTTCAATAAGCTATCGTATCTTGGTCAAACTGTTTCTATTAGTCTTCTGAGAAGCCCTTTCCTCTGACTCCCCCTACTTTGTTTAGGTTTGCATTTCTCTTCTTCCCTCTTCTTTCATTTGATTTAAAACTACTGCCTGGGCCGTTTCCCTCAGTGTTCATTACTTCCTCACCCTCCACTACTTATCTAGATCTTCCACCACCAGTTCCATTACTCTTATAGCCAGTAAAATGAATGTCATCTCCCACTCCGCTACCTTTTGTTGTCAGGGGTTCTCCACCAAGTGTCTGCATATATGTATTATCATCTTATATTCCAGAGCGACCACCAGGTGAGCCGAAAGTTGTCCCTCCAAGATTCCCACTCTTTAAGAAATTCATACTCGATTTTTCCAGATTAGAAGACTGCATAATCGACCAAGTAAGTTGTTTCCTCGCTTTCCCTGTGATGTGAATCTCCTCATTACCTTCCTTGTGTACTATATATTCCTCATAGTCTGAGTCTTGAGGTTCATGAGTGCCTCCGCCTGCCGTAGAGCTACCTCCTTGACCGCTCTCTCCCTATGTATTCATCATCTTTTTTATTACTGTCTTTCTCATTCCAGATTTCTGATAGTGCTCTCCGTTCTTTGCTCCAAGATTACCTTAAGAGTTCTAATTCTTAAGAGAGCTGTCCCTATTCCCCTTATTTCCACCTGCCCCTCCAGCAGTCCCACTTAGTTGCTGGATGAAGTTTTATCCGAGCAGAAGTTATCCTATCCCAATGAACTTATCCCTCAAGTGACTATGCTCTCCACCTCCGCTACTGTGAGTACTGTTAATTCTTCTCCATGTACTCCTTAAACTCCTAATCGCTTTGGTTTTCTTTCTCAAACTTTCTCTTTGCTTGGATACACTTGAGCAGATCATTCATACGTTCTTCAGTGTCTGAAATTAGTTTCTTAAACTACTCTGCCTTGTTTTGGTTGCTCATTTTCTCGTGCTGCTCTATTACTCGTTTCGTATATTTCTTTATCTTTACTTCTTTTGCAATCGCACTCTGCAAGTGATGGTAAACGAGAAAATGAAATATGTATGAGAGACAAAATAAATTATAGGTTTACCAGTTAACTAGGTCGTCAGCGACTCCAAATTTGAAAACGAAATCTCTGCCATGAGTTGTAGAATGAGATCCTGCAAAGTCTCTTGGTTTCTTAATGAGCACATACCCACCTTCTAAAGGTACAACATTTACTATATTCATGAAGTCAGGGTCCCTTGCTATAATCAGTTGAGAATAACCAAGAGGAAGATATCTTTTCTCCCAACCCAAGTTCTTGTTCTTCTTGAGAACTTGAGCTTTTGCAATACTCTTAGGTGGAAGAACAAAATCATCCATGATGAATTTAAGATCTAAGCTGGTCTTGACGAAAGCTATATCCATAACTCCTCCAGCTCCCTTGGTAGTGAGATTATGATTATCTGGGTTATTAATTGTCCCCCTATTCTTATCCTTTTGAAGTCTTATCTCGTCTATTGCTAGATTGATGATATCGACTATATAGTCTCTTTGAAGTGGGAAGTTTGCATAGTAGGTTATGGGTTTATCGTTATTGAACTCTATGAAGAACTCATCGTACTTGAAACCCTTTACTACTTTCTTTATCATGGAGAAGTGGTAAGAGCGACAGATGTGATCTTTGTATCTATCATTCATAACGTTCTCTACGAAGTTCAGCTCAAGCATCCTATTCTACAGAAAAGTTTAGAAGGGAAGAAATATATGATTTCATGTACTTACGTCATCACTCTCGTTAACACTAAAGATTAGGAAAGGATAGATGTGACCATCTTTAGAGCTGCCTTCCTGTTAAGGTAAAATTAAATCAATAAATTAATTAGTAAAGGTGTTATGAGATGAGAGATCTGAGTCTAATCATGTTTATGTACTTATTTCTCTCCTTTTCCTCTGAACAGAAACTGGTAAGCTGTGATGATGCTTCTCAGTTGATGCAAGTTATTTTTAACTATTGAGTTTGCTCCAGGCTCACCCATTAACTAGTTGCTTAACTTCAGCTCCTTTTATAGTTTATTAGTCATCGAGAGATAGTTACTAAAGGAATAATTTAAGATATGGAAAGGATTCGATAGGATAGATTTAAATTTATGAGTGTGAAGTAACTTACTTTCTGATTTCCTCCTCAGTAGATTTGAAATCTGCGTTTAGTTAACAGAAATAGCCCACTTCAATCTGCTGTGAAGACTGATTAGAGTAGTTTTCTTCATCTTCTTAAGATCGGATGAGCATTTAGTTTATTGTTTTCTGATCTAGAGCCTTACTGTTAATGCTAGCTTGCATTATCTCCTCCCCTCGCAACGGCGTTTATATCATTAAGAAATAATATCTATAATAATTTATTATCAGCAGTTTCTCTCCTCTTAGAGTTGTTGGAGTTGTAAGTATTGAGGTTTTGATTGGAAGGAGTAGGTCCTTAGGTATGACCACCTCTCGGTGTGACCTTAGAATCGTTATAAGTTTGCTAATGAGTATATTAAGGGCTTCCACCTGTGGTATTGTTGTTATTGTTATACATCCCATAGTACTATTAGTGTTGGTGATCTCTCATATTTTGGTAGTCGCTGGGCGCTGTGTTGTTATTGATGCCCATGTGGCTGTTAGCACTTGGCAGCATGATACTCGAAATATCAGACCCAAAGTTAGCACCCTAGTGAGAACTAGAGTTCCCCTACAGCTAGTGCTTAGTGCTCGAACTTTGATTATAGCCTGGGTGCTGGGCCGAGTATAGGCCCGACTTGCTTTGCTGATTAGGGTTATTGAGGTGGTGGCATTTGAGTGTAGCCTTTCATTAACAGTTTTATATAATTAATTCAATTAAGCTCCTCATCAGAGCGCAAAGGAGGATTTGCGATTAGAAGTGCCACTTTACTGTTTTAATTGTTTTAATAGAAATAAATAAACTAATGATTAGAACAATGAGAGATAATGATTAGTGACTAGAGATGTAATTAATAAGAAGCGAGAAAAGCAAGATATTAATTGCTGCTTTATAATTAGGGGAGTGGACTTGCTCAATAAATAATAATAAATAGGTGGAGAAAACAACAAGAAAGATTGAATAAGAGCAATAAGATATCACTTAGAAACATTCCATAATAAATCACTCTATGTTAATATGAGAGAGAGTAGCCATATAATTATTCGTGATTGCTGGTTGGTATTGAATTTTTAGAAATAAGCTCTCCCTCGCAGCTGGCACGAGGCCTGACTGCAAAGCGCTCTGGGATTGCACTGGAGGTTCCTCACTTTTCCTTGGCAGCGGCGGCAGCCTCGGCGGCTTCCTTGGCCTTCTTCTCTCTCTTGCCCAAGTACTTGGCGTTGGTTCTGAGTTGTCTGAGCTTCTTGAAGACCTTGACGTCTCTGTGCTCCTTGGTGATCTTCTGGGAAGCAACGTGGAGCTTTGTAGCGGGCTTGTCGAAGACGTGCTTGGAGGTGTTTTGCTTGGCAGACTCAGCGGACTTGATCTTGTCGGCGGTGGCGTCGTTGACCTCTCCTTCTTGGGCTTGTCAGCGCGTCTGGGGAACAGAATCATCTTGCTCTTGTAACTCTCAAGTCTCTGGGCGTTGAGCTGGAGGGCCTCCTCTGAAACGGAGTGGCGTCTGTGGTCGACGGAGATGCCGATGGTCTGGGCGAAAGCGGGGCTCAGCTTGGCCTTTCTCAGCTCTGCGAGGGTGAAGCCTCTTCCGTATCTTAACTTGGAATTGTACTTTCTGGTGGAGCTGTGGACGAGGGGTCTGAGAGTCTCGACGGGGCGGGGGAAAACGGCGGCGGCCTTCTCCTGTCTGTTAAGAGCTCTTCTCTGCTTTCTGGCGGGCTGATTGAACCAGGTCTTCACGAATCTAGCCCAGTGCTTTCTGAAGTGAGCGTTGGGAAGTTAATTATTGTGCTTAACCATCTTGCCAATTAATATATTCAATAATAATCACAAAGCAGATCTTGCCTAAATATACTCACATGCATATTTATTACTAAGAACCTTCCCTATCAACTCACTCACTCCCTAATTACAATACAGAAATTAGTTCGATGTGAGGAATAAAGTAATCAATCAAAGACTGGAGTGAGGTTAAAAGTGGAAAGTTCAAAATTAATTGAGTGAAGGCAGATTGAACTACCTCTTTTTAAGGGATTCCTCGTCATAGAAATCTACCTGGATCATTTTGCCAGCGAAATCTCTTATCCTAAAGTCTAGATAGGCTAGCTTAGCACACTCGATATCTTTATATTCTGCAAAAACTCTCACGAGCTCTTCAGATGGTACTGTGTGCACTAAACAAAGAGAGACTTCTCCATTCTTCTCACACTCCATCTTTACTTCATCCCTTAGATTCTCATCTACTTCTTGGATTGAGACTAGATTCTCAAACACAATAGCCTTTGATATCTTAGGTGGCAGTTATTGCAAAACCAATTTATTATTTTATCAACATATAATTAATTTAATGATGCGGATAGTTGCTTACCTTGTCAACCTGCATCATCATAGCTTGCTGTCTCTGCTATTCCAAAAGCTCATGAGTTATAGCGCTCTCCACAATAATAGCAGAGTTTGCGTCAGTCTTTTTGGCAATAAGTGGATTAAGGATTCCTTGCTCTTCTTTTCCAAGTCCTTTACCTTTCCAACCCAAAGCTTACATCATCTTCTTTATCTTATCGTCTCCTACCCTAGCACCTCCTTCCTCTTGCTCTTCTCCCATCGCTTGAGCAATACTAAAAATTGAATGTGATATTAAAGAGCAATCAATTGCTCTTGTTGCTGAGATTGAAGCTTTTTCTTTCTTCTGTACTCAAAAATCTCATCTCCAGTCATCTCACTAAAGTCGACTTCATCCTCATCTTGTTTGTCCTTGCTCAGCAATAGCTATTCTTAAATTAAAATACTTGATTTTTAAACACTCTATTTGAAAATAAAAATACTCCTGGATTTGAATCTGCCTGCGAGCTATTCTCTCTTTCTCCACTCTGAGTGTAAGTTCCTTCTTCAGTGCTTTGGCTCTTCCAATTATCTTTTCAAAGTCATTTGGTTGAGCTGGGTTATACTCCTCATCTGCTTAGTTGCCAAGATAGATCTCCACTAATCCAGATCTCGTGTCTAGTTTCCTGATTGTCTCTTAGGCCTCTCTCTCCAGCGCACTCAGTTTCTTATCACCCTCGTCTTTTGATTTGAAAAAAGAGTCGCCTGCGGAATTTGCATGCCCTGAAAAGTTAGACTGTTTCTTTGCTCCTCTACTCATTTTGATTTACTTATAATTTCTGAAATTATTTGCTATCATTTCTCTATTGAGATGCATAGTGACTCGAGATTTATGGTAAATTTGAGAATTTGAATTCAAAGTAAGGAGAGAGAGAGAGACTGGATAGGTAAGTGTAGCTGTTTAATTGTGTGGGACGCCAATTCTAAATTGAAATTTAATACTAGGAAAATATAATGGCAACTAACATGACAGACAGTTCCACCGTCGGCAAATTCAAATACAAAGTACAAAATATATACATGCAATTATCTCTTATATCTAAATTAAAGTAGTGTTTCTTGGAGACTAGTCAGTAGGCAAGACCTCAATCATCCATAGATTCATCTATGACTCATTCGACGAGAACTACCAAGCCACTATCGGCATCGACTTCATGTCCCACAAGATGTACGTCGAGGACAAAATCATCATTCTCAATCTGTGGGACACTGCAGGACAGGAACGCTTCAAGTCTCTCATCCCCTCCTACATCAAAGACTCTGCAGTTGCAATTGTGGTCTTCGATATCACCTCTCGCTAGTCTTTCCAGTCAGTGGATAAGTGGATAGAAGACGCAAAGAACCTGCGTGACGATGATGTGTTGCTGATTCTGGCAGGAAATAAGAGCGACCTGTCAGACTAGAGGCAGGTCTCTTTTGAAGAGGCTAGTGATTACGCTTCCACTCGCAACATCATGTACTTTGAGATGAGTGCTCGCACGGGAAACAACATCACCATGTGCTTCAACCAGCTAGCTAAGAAACTCACAGGCATAGAGACCAACCCAATCCAGCAGAGTGAGATTAAGAATAACGCCATCTCTGGGGGCTTTACTCTTGGAGGCACTAGAGATCCAGGAACAACTTAAGAGGGAACAACTGATGGAGGTAAGAAGAAGAATAAGAGATGCTGCTGAATCTGATCAACGCACGAGCTCAATATAAAACGCTTAAAGGAATGAAAGGTTGCGAAGTCTGAAATGAGGTATCTTAGGAATTAAATGAAACTTTTTGTTTGCTTGCTATCTTGATTTGAGGTAATGATGACGCTATATTTAGATTGTATATTAAGGACAAAGAAGCCAAAGAGAGAAGGACCATTAAACAGATATGCAAATAAGAAACTCAAGCGTTCTCATTTTAAAAGTGAGAAGAGCAAGAGGAAACGCTCATTTAGGTAGTAAATTGCTGATAAATCTCAAGCTAATTAAAACAATATTCGAGATAACTCTCGCACTCAGATTTCGCATTCAGCACTTATAAGATCTCATTTCATTTTGCATTAGTTATGAAGAATTATACAAATATTTTTCTTATTATCAAATCACCCAAACCCATTTGAATTCCTCCACACCCTCTATTACACGATAGAATGATAAAGAAATTGGATAAATAAGCTAATTTCATTCTTTTCTAGTGAATGATTTACTGGACTTCCTCTCTGTCTTTTGCTCTTTAGGCTTGAACTTTCTTACAAGATCTTATTCATTGAATCCAAATTAGAGACAGGCTTCTTTCATGAGTTTTCTGCCCACATCCTTGAATTCTAGTTCTTTTTCAAGTGGGTTCTAATTCTTCTTATTCTGATGACGAACTATGGCTTCTAGGAACTCAGTTACTCTATCCTTGAAGAGTCTTTTGCGTTCCATGTCAGTAGTGTCTCTTCTAATTTGTATCTCCACTTTGTCTATCTCTTTCAAAAGCATCTTCTTGTCGTGCTCCTGCTTGAACACCTTTTGCTTAAAAAGATAAAGAAAGGAAGTGAGTGTTTGAATATTTTAGCTCTTAAACTTTAAACTCTGCATTTTGAGAAAAGTTTCCTCCACCCTCTCTCATAAACTTATCTAGATAGTCAGTGTTGGATTTCTTAAGCTGCACAAATCTCTCATTGAAATCTACATTCTAAGCTGTGAGTAGACTAAGTCTTTCCTCTAACTCTTTCCTGACTGCTTTTCTCTTTTCATTCTCTTTCTGCTTAGTCTCATTTGAAAAAGGAATATGCATACATTTCAACAAAATATATTTTCTAATTTAAGTGATTGATGAAGTTGAGCTTCTTAATTTCTAACTGTAGTCTAAGTGTATCACTCTCTCCTTGCTACTTTATTTCTTCAAGCTCTCGCTTTGTCTTGAGAAACTTTTGTATATATTCATCATAATTTTGTTGTCTTTGATCCTTGATAATTTGATCTCCCCTTAGTAAGCTATTCTCCTTCTCCCTCCTCTTGTTCTCAATTTGCCTTTACAGATCCTCTATCTCAGAATTGTTAAGATCCTCTTTCTCTTTGAGCTAGTGAAGTGTAGAGGCGCTTCTTAGTTTACTTGAGGCTATAGAACGAATGATTTGCTCTCTTTTAGCCTTATCTAGTGAGAGTAACTTTTATTTTCTCTGATCTAGTTCTTGCTTTGTTGATTAGAAATTGTTTTTAAGCATGAGGTGTTGTTGTTTCTGATTTATGGGAGATGAAAGGGGATACTTTTAAGCCAAAGTAGAGCTGCAAAAAGACTTTCTCACTCCTCTCAGTCCTTTACCAGTTAGCTAGGGCTAATGGGGCTGCGTAGGTCGTGCAGAGCTAATAAGAATGCTTTGAGGAGTAGCAGATATAGGCTTCTAGGTTGTATATTTATTCAAAGCGCTGGTGATAGATTAATCCAGACCTGAGTTATGATGTTTAAGCGTGCTTCGCTTAAGACTATCCTTGGATCTATCTAGCTTTTTTAAATTCAAAGCCTGAGTCTCTTCCGATTGCTATTGCTGTTGCTTTCTGCTTAGAGAAGACTTAATCATGAGCTGGCTTTTGCCAAAAATGTTAGAAGTTGAGTTCTTAGAGGAGCCAGGTTTTATAGCCGACATGGGTCTTGAGCTAGCCAGATTATAACTTACTAAATCTAATTACTCCTGGAAGTCAGTCTCATTAAGACTTGATTTCAAGGATGCACGAACAACTTTCTTTTACTGTAGTCTCTCGTTCGTTGGAGCAAAAATTCATTTTAGCATTATAAATAAAATGATCAGTGGCTGATTGGTTTGTAAATCTTGAGAAGATCAAGTTAGTGGATTCTAGTCCCGAAGAAGTTTCCAAATCGTTAAAGCGTTAAGTTTAGTTGAAATTGTGTTTGGAGTTAACGCTAAAGACTTTAGACTCAGTTAACTTTACATCATCAGCATCTTCCTCATCAATGTTTTTTGTGCCTCTTGAGAATTGTATATGCTTTTTCAGCTGCTCATAGATTCATAATAAGAAACTAAATAAGAATAGGATGGTTTGCTCATTGAGATTTTAGGTACCTGTGAATCTTGATTCTCTTAAGTACTCTAATTAGCCATTGCCACTCAGCACAGTGGATTCACCACTCATTCTAACTATGCCATCTTCATTGCTGCTCATAAAGTTGTTTGACATTAGTTGGCCCTCTGCTAGTTGGTGTTCCCTATGCTGATTCAGGTAAATCAAATAGAATAACAACATTAAAGTACTGTTGCTGCTGTATTGAGTATTAGTTTCTACTTCTCTTTCTTTGAGAGACGGCTCTCCTTTGATTTTAGGAGATAGAGGTATTAAAGTACTCCTTGTCTTATTACTGCATTAGAGGATATGCGACAGGTTTCTTGTAGAAGCTGCTCTTAGCGATAGAGAGCCTTGACTTGGCTGTCTGGTTTGTGGTGCTACCAGGTCTAAACTCAAAAACACTTTCAATGTTTTAAGAAGTCATCTCTGCTGTTGGTATTTGAGCCACTATCTTGTTTTTCTACTGTGAAGACTAAATTCTCTCACTGATTCCCAAGTTAAATAGAAATACTTTATATAAATTATATATAGTTAGACTTGGTAACCCGATGAAGCTGGTTGGTAAAATAGACAGAGGAAGTTCTGAATTTTCTGATTTTCCTCTGAAACTTCCTTGGAATTTTATCAACTGCAAAGCCATTAAAGCCCTCTGAGCTTAAGTTGAGTAGCTACCTGTCCATTATAAATTAAATATTAATCTTTAAAAGCTAATTAAGTAAAAGTGAATTAATATCGTTATACTTTAAACTTTCTAATAATCAAAATAATTTGATCAGCTTCTCAAAATGAGATAATAAGAGGCCTCACTTGTTATAAGTAGTGGCATTATAGCTGTGAAGATTTTTAAGGGACTACTCTCCATGAGTTCCATCGCCCTCACTCCCTTCTCTAGCCTAGGCTCGATCCCTAGCTAAGCCATTCTATTCTAGGAGATTTTGGAGCCATTTCTATTCTCTGGGATCATGCCTGCTGCTCCCTAGATACTGAGCACACTAGCCACAATAGTGAACTGCGTTATAAAAAGACTTGGCGTAGAAGCTTATAGGAGCCAGACAAACAAAGCCTGTTGCAAACAAGCAGATACACAAGTACCACTGCTCTCTTGTTGTCTCGTACTTTACTATAGTCTCTGTCACCTTGCGGCAGAAAGAGCATGTGGTCCTCACTGAATGAGAAATTTTGGACAAGCTAGCATGGAAAGGAACTGCAGCTGAGGATTATTCTTGATACTCTGAGAATCTGTGATTCCCAATGACTCTGGGAGAAGAGGAGGTGATGGGATATAGAGCCTACATAGGTCTCAATTGAGATTGAGAGTTATTAAGAGAGGTGTTTGGAAGAGTGAAAGCTGCAAAGTTTTCAGGGTTAGTTTCATCCATTCCAAGTAAGTTTAATAAGCTTTATTTCTTAAATCCATTGATATTTTCTTTATGGAAAGAATAAGATTGATTACTAATTACAGTAATAATTTAAAAACTTATCACAATGGAATCAACTAGTTAAACTGAAAAGCAGTCAGAAGATTAAGAGAATGTAACAACAGAATCACATCCTTAAGAAGTCTATGTATCTACAACTTTACGCTCGCCAGTAAATCCTTTGTCCATTGCAAATCAGAAGCCTAAGTGTCTGATCTTCTGGGTTTAAAATATCTTGTTTATCTTTGGTTCGACATGGAGAGAGAGCAGACCAAACTTTTTTCTAAAACCTATTTGGGAAGCAGAAAGTGCGTGTTGAGCATACTTTTGATCCACCCTTGACAGACAATGGAAAGAGCTAAGCACACATAGCAGGCTAAAGAATTAATGAGTGCATGTTGAGCTAGGGCTTTGAGGGAGCTGATGTTACAGTTCTCAGCTCTCCCATGATTCGCACACTGCAAACAGCTGCCTATCTCTTTGAAGGACTCAAAATTATAAATTATCTTCTTTTCTTCTTCTTCCTATAATAAAATAGAGCAGAACAGCAGAGTGCTTTTGACTAGCGAAAACTTATGT
The DNA here is from genome assembly GCA_027382625.1 of Tetmemena sp. SeJ-2015. Taxonomy (NCBI): domain Eukaryota; phylum Ciliophora; class Spirotrichea; order Sporadotrichida; family Oxytrichidae; genus Tetmemena; species Tetmemena sp. SeJ-2015. The sequence goes on along the minus strand of JAJKFJ010021942.1, from coordinate 137,879 downwards.
GTGAAAGTGAAGTCAGGCCATAAGAAAAACCCTCTAGAGCATGGCCACTTTGCAATAGAAGACAAGCAAGAACTTATATAGAATAGACTTGATGCCAAAGTAGTAGACATTTAAAAAGACCCACTTACTTAGATGCCTCCGCCAGTTTTCCCAGAAGATGAGCAAAGAATTATTTATATACCATTTTTGGCTTTGATGATGAGTAAGCTTTCAAGAAACGAATTATCATTATAAATAGAAATTATAATTTCATATGAAGTATTAAACGATATATGCTCTGCTTTGAAGAGATCATTCAAAATCATTATACTAAGAAGTTCAAAGATAACTAACCAAAAAATGATGAATAGGAATAAGAAGAGACTAAATCTAATATACTACCTGCTTAAAATGATGACGGTTAAAAAGCAGAAGAAAGCAAAGATAAAGATTTTAGTAGTAGAGGAAATAAAGGAGCCTCTTAGAATAATTAAGTAATCATTATGGTATCGCATCATAAAGCTATTAACCTGCTCTTGAATTTATTTTAAATGATGTTTTTTTGAATAAATACAATAAGAGACTGAAGTACATGGGTCCTAGTTATTGTTCTACGCTTTGCTTTCACGCAGATATAAACCCCAATTTTAGTTAAGGACATGTTCTGACGAAAACCTTCGTTTTATACAAGTGAATAATGTTTGTAATATCTTATTAAACATAAATGCAATAAGTTATTTAAAGCAAACATTTATCATCACCTATTTATTACTTTAATAGATGTAATATCAAACCCTTATTCATTGTTTGATTCTTATATCATCATTTGAAATGAGTAGCAATAACAGAACTGGTACTTCTCCTTCCACTTTTTATCAAACATTTTGGCTATCAGCTCAATATACTTTGTGTTAGAAATATAAAATAAAAAAATATCCCTACTTAGGTTTAGCAGTATGATGAGAAACTAGGATATAACACATTATTCTAATTAAACTAATAAATTAAATTTTAATGGTTGGTATAGGTCCATTTTATTCTTCCTACCTCGTCTCTTCTTTATCTTATCTTTGAAACTGTCTTCTGACCAATTCTTTAAACCCTCCTAAATATCTTCTCTTGTAGTCTCCTTCCTTCTCAGGAAAGCAAGGAATTGGCAATGAACTCTCAAACTAAGAGTAATCTTAGATTTGGTCTGAGCAATATTCAGTTAGAAATTCTTCCTTAGTAATTGTGTTTATCTTTCCATTTGTTATCATATCTTTACCAAGTGTAAGCTTCTGTTTGATTGCTAGGTTATTGTTAACTATCACTGTTCCTTAATTAAAGTAAAAGTATTAATTAATTTGAATCGCAGAGTGTTTGAGCTATAGAAGTAGCAGTCTGAAATGCTCTAAGCATAGGGGAAGTGTAAATACAAAGCTTTTAGCTTTAATAAGGACTATCTATGTCTTTTTATAAAAGCAAATCTTCTCTATTGAAGCCAGCCACTTAAAATAACTGTCTCCTTATTACTTCAGCAACTTGCACAGCTTACTATATTCCAACATCTGTAAGTGGAGCATCCTTGTCTTTCTTAAACTTCTTTTCTAATTCTGAGTCATCCCTTATTAAAGTTTTGCAATCTTGCCTCTCCCCATGCCTCACCCATATCATCATCAGCTTTCTAGGATTAGCTAGCATACTCTGTTGAATACCATTCCCCTTAACTTGCTTTTAATTTCCCTTTTTACGAGCTTTCTAAGTCTTTTACTCCTTCTCTTTATTGTTTGCAGCTTTATCTTTTTATAAGTCTGATAGCTTTTCCATTTTGTATTTATTTGAAATGCTATTCAATTTAATCATTGCTATTTACAGAGAAATAAATATCAAATTTTAATATTACTAATCTTTTATCACATCAAATCAGTAAATGCTCATTATGAAATTTCCTTTTGAATAAATATATATGGATAGTATAGATAAAGAAAATAGTTGTAGCTTGAGAGAAATTAAAGCATTTTATTTATTTTAATTATTAACAAATATCTTCATTATTGCAACACTCATCACTCCAACCGAATGAGCAAGACCAACCCAGATGAACTCCATCTAATCATGGAGTTCCCCTTCGACATGAATAACCTATTCAACTTAACTTATTCCTTCGACGTCCTCAAATAGGCAATAGAATTCCTAGCTAAAGGATAAATGGCACAGGCTAAAGCAATTTCTAATCTCTAAAACGGTCGGTGAGTAAGCCATTAAAAAAATCACTCCCATAAATACTAACTTATAAAAATGAGCATACGGTTTCAGCATGCAGTTTTAACTTAAACTCTTATGCTATCTTTCTCTAAACACTCCATTTAATGAATCTTAAAATTTTGCTATAGAGGAGGAATAAACAACTATAATTATCAAGGCGATGGCTCAGGTGATGATAAGGTACTTTTCTTCGAAAAAACTTCATTTATTAACTATATTTGGACATATTGTTGAATTAACTGAAAAATAGGAACGACACCTAAAGGGCGACATTAATCATGCACATGACAGAATAGATCAAACTGAGAAGATGATTTAGCAATTGCAGAAGGAGCTTGACAAGCACAAATCTACAACTGATGACTCCCTCAAAGACTGTAAGGGCTTAACTGATTCTAACACCAGAGTTATTTTAAATCGGCAATGCTTTAATTTTGCACTATTTTGCTCAATTAACGTCTATTTAGTGCTCCAAAGGTTAAAAGACATGGAAGCCAAAGTTGGAGAATTAGACAGCTCTGTAGGCTTATTGAAGACTCTGAATGGAGGCGGCGGTGGCAGTGGTGACAACGGAGGTCTCTTGGACGCTTTAGAAACTCTAGTCGACAATTTGAGGAAGGAGTGCTATGCGAAGTTCGCAGACAGAGATGAGTAAACACAAATGATCAAGGCGATGGAGGATTTGACCAACAGATTAAATGACCTTGAGGTCAGAGTTGAGGGCAATGAGGTTGTTCTCTAATAGACAAAAGACCTCGGAGAAACCAATAGGCTAGACATAGAGGACATACTCATGAAGCTTCACAACATGGAGGAGAAATTGGCTGGACTTGACGGCTTACAAAGTTTGTTGGACAGACTTGCAAGACTAGAAGAGGAAATGAAGGACAAATTGGATAAGATAGACTTCGCTAACGAAGTAGCAAGGCTGAGAGAAATGATTGGGAATTCTGAAGCTGATGATAAAAAGATGAAGTCTACATCGAATCATTAATCTTAGGGAGGCCACAGTCAGTTTACTAATGACCATTTTTCTGTATTAACTTTCAATTAAAATGATGAAGTAAAGGCGCTGAAGTCTATTCTACAGAAGTATCCCACAATGGAGGAGCAAGTTGCTGCTTTAATAAGAGACATGAAAAAACTCAACATCTAAGAGATGAGAGAGCATATTGAAAGTTTAAGCAAGCTTGTATAAAATTCTGCCTCAAAGGACGACTTGACGAAGCTTGAAAATTTCATAAAGGAACTTCATCAATAAGTTGAGAACAACTATATCATATTCAACTACTTAGTCTTTGAATTAACTCTAGCGAAATAAGCAGACTAGTAGAGCTGCTTAATAAATTGTAGTCACTTGGCAGTGGCTCAGGAAACAACGGTGCTGGAGCCTCAAGTAATGACATACTCCTCTTGAGAAGTAGAATGGAGTATCTTGAGAACCAAGTTAATACGATGAAGAAGCAATTCACAGACTTGAAGAAATAGGTGGATGATCTTATTGAGGGCCTCAAGGGCATGAATTAAGGTGATAACTCAGCTCTTGAAAAAGCTTTAAGAGACTTAGAGGGTCAGTTAAAAATCCTTAGGTCCGACCTAAATAGACTGATTGATGAAACTGGTAGAAATTTGTAGAACCATCAGGACTAAATCAACAAGAAAGCTGACAAGCAAGACCTAGATGACTTAGAAGCTAGGATCATGGATAAAATTAACGAGATGCTTAAGAAGCTTATCGCTAACTTTGCAGATAGAGCAGACACCCTTAAGAGACTTGCTGCTCTGGAGAAAAATGTGAAGAGCTTGTTCGAACTCATCATGGCTCAAGGAGCAGGAGGAAAGAGAGAGAGCGAGGAAGATGCTATGTTTACTAAGAAGCCTCTGGGAGGACTGTCATGCGCTTCTTGCGAGAGAAACATCACTAACTTAGCTGGAGTTATGGCTGAATATTAGCCATGGAAAAAGCTTCCTTTCAGAGAAGCTAATGATCGCCTTTCTAGAGTAAGGTTTATTATTCGTAGTTAAAATTAACAATATAGTACGGACCTGGCTTCTCTAAGATATTGTCGATGATGAAGCCAGAGTAGTATGATTAGTCGAGACTTGGTCCAAGAGCGACAGCTGGCGGAATCTTAGGAAACTTGGACGAGGGAGGCAACAGCTCAACTATCTAGGATCATTCGATCACTGTGGAGATGCCGTAAGGAGTAAATGGCTCTTTACCTAGGAATAGTGCGAGAACTGGCTACCATTTCTACAAAAAATCGTAGCAGATGAGCAACGGAAAGCACACCTCAGTTGTGAGAGGAGGAGGCGGCCACGCTTACGAGGCTCATGAGGAATCTCCCCCAAGAGGAGGACAGGGCAATGATGACACACTACCTCAACTTAACGTGAGAGTAAGCTTATATTCATCTATCTTAATAAATGCTAGAATCGTCAACAGTTATGATAGTGATGATGATTCAACACAGCCAGAGTCTTTTTAAAGACAACAATAACAGAATAGCTCAAGAGCTAGTCTTAATATATTTTATTGATAAATAAATATAGAGTAAATCATCTCCCTAATCTACTTTAAATTTTAGTTCTTATAGCATTTTACAACTATCATTTTTATTGTTAGCAGCAATGTGAGCAAAAACAATGATCAAGATCCAGATGATGATTAAGATCCAAACAATCAGGAAGAGAACGTGCAAGCTGAGGAGAATATCTTACAAGAGCTGATTTAAGAGGATAGAGAACTTGAGAAACAAAAGTATGAGTAAGAGCAGCTCCTTCTTTTGCAACAGCAATAGGAGTAAAGAGAACTGGAGCAGGAATAGATACGACTAGCTAATCTTCGTCAGCAAGAGTTGATGCTTGCTCAAGAATAAGAGTAAGGACTAATATGAAATCTCAATAAATGAAATTTCCTTATAGATTGATTGAGTAGCAGAGAATACAGTAAGAGTTAGCTAGATAATAGTAAGAATATCAAAGATAATAGCAGTTGATTGAGCATTAAAGACAGCAAGAGTTACTTATTCAGCAAGAGATTCAAAGATAGCAAGAATTAGCGAAGTAACAAGAGCTAATTAAGCAGTAGGAGTTATAGAAGCAGCAATAAATAGAACACTAAAGGTAGTAAGAGTAATTGCGATAGTAAGAACTACTCAAACAGTAAGAAGCCTAGAGACAAATTGAAATCTAAAATATTCAGAAGTAGCAAGAGATATCCATTCAATCATTAAATTCTTATCTTAAATATAAAGCTAATTTTTCGCTTCAGTTATTGGTCTCCCAAGTCTAACTAATTTAGCCGCTTCTACTCCTATCACCCAATCTTAAGCAATAACTCCAACTTTAAGATCATAAAAAGATTAGTAGATAACTTCCTAAGAAAGCGGAAACGAGTATCGTAATTAAAGAGGGGAGCTTATTAGTGCAAACTCTTCCTAGCATCTGAACTAGCTTGTAATGTAATCTCAGTCTCAATCTTTTTCTCAACAATAGTTGCTAAGTTTTCCTGAAAAAAATCTCGCTAACTCAAATTAAAATAATAGAGCTAGTCATGGCAACTTCGGTAATCACGAAAATAGAAAGAACACAGGAGAAAGAGAAAAAGAGAGAGAGAAAAAGGACCCAGCTCAATTAAACAAGGTCAAGGTATTCAAGGAAGATTCTAGCACAACTCCCTCTCAAGGCTAAAAATCTGCTTTTAATCCAACTTAAAAATAGCCCTAAATATCAATATGTTGATAACGGATGAAATTATTCTCTTTATTGCTGCTATCATCAGGATCTAGGTTCTGTTGATCAAGTCTCATGGTGCGTTCTTGCAACTTTTTCTACTTTTCTTCATCTATCTAATTAAGAAAGCTCACTGACTCATCAAGGCGTTTATTCTTAGATGTGCTCTTCTTTTTCTTCTTTAGAGCTTACTGCTATGCAACCGATAGACTTAACTCAAAAATGTTTTAAAGTTTTGACTTAAGTTTTGAAGTGAGGTATCTGAAATAATATTCTATTAAGATTCAGACTGCTAATCGATTTAATGAATTTCAGATATATCCTAGTTCTAGAAAGTTATATGAGTTTAGTTCTAAGCCATATCTTCCTAGGCTTTATTTTCTTCAATGTCCCCATCTTAATTTATAAAGAATATTAACAGGATTATCTTGAGTTGGGTTAGGCTCTTTATCTTCTCCTTAAACTTTGTCTACTACCTAAATATCAATTTAGGTCTATCTCTGTTGTGATAAATTAAAAAATTAATGTTTTAATTTAGTGTCTAGGAAGGGTTGTCAGGATTTGGTTGATTTTAAACTTGTGAGTCTAGTCTTGAGGCTATCCCCATACCGCCAGCTCTAGACTTTCTGTGTCCATCATCCTCTGAATTTTCTTCTTCCTCTTCCATGATGGTGCTACCATACTTTTTCAAATGCTGCAACGAATTTTTCCTTTTCTTCTACTTGGCCTGCGGCTTTACTTTTACTTCTCAAATAAAAATTTAAAAAATTTTCTTTTTAATTAAATGGGGTTTTCATTGTTCTTTTCGGAATCTAGATCTCTTAAGGGAACTTAGACTCAAGCAAATCTCTGGCAGAAGGGTCTCTTTTCAGCTGGATTCAGGCATTAGAAATAAACTCTTTGACTTCCTCATCTTCTATTCTCCTTTAAGAGCTTGAGGTCTGATACCTTGAATAACCTTATTGTAGATCTAAGCAACATTCTGGCATTCCTTGTAAGGTCTCTCTAGAGTTATCATCTCAAGCATGCACATGCCAAACGCATATATATCCACACTCGTGCCATAACATTCTTCGTAGAGTTCGGGTGCCATGAACTCTGGAGTACCTAACACTGAGGTAGTGAAAGAGTTTTGCATTGGGGTAGAAAGACCCAGATCTCCTATTCTTATCTCCCCAGAGTGAGAGTTGATGAAAATGTTATCGCATTTAAGATCTCTGTGAATGATAGGATGCGGTTTCTACTCGTGTAAATAAAGTAACCCTTGAAGAATTTCGATACCCCAACCCTTGATGACTCTCAGTCTTGGATTCTTAATTTTCTTAACATAGGATCTTAAGCTGCCTCCAGTAATCATCTCCGTTATGAAAATGACTTGATCCTTCTCCTTATTTTTCCAAGCAGATATGAAATGAATGATGTTCTTATGCTAGAGACTTTTAATGAGATCTATCTCTGACTTTATTCTAATTCTGTCCTGGCGTGGAGCTTTCTCAAATTTATAACATTCCATGCTATTCTCTTCCCGTCTCATTATCAATTCCTTTGTACACTATTTTATAAGCGCCACGCCCTAGTTCCTCTCCAAAGCGCTTGAATCTACCTTTAGGTGACACCTCAACCACAAAAGGAAATTTAAAAAGAGAAAATAATTATATAAGGCAACAAAACTAGTGTCACTTCTGTTTGGCTCATCATCATCTTCCTCGTCATCTTCTTCTTCGTTCTCCTCTCCTTCCTCTTAATTGGCATCCTACTTCGACTCCTCATCGTTCTAGTTCTTAACGTGTTGAGGTTCTGGGTTCTATACCTCGTGATTGCTTGATTATTAAGAATGAGACTAGTCTCTAAGAAGTGCATGACGAGCCACATTTTCGTCCGAGCTATTACGTTTTGAAACACTGTCTTATTTTAATAAAACAATGGAAAAAATATTAAAAGCGATAAAAATTCTTTTGACTGTGATCTACTTTAAATCAAAATTCCCTTAATTTTTAAATATAAAATGTCACTTTATTAAACCTCACTATTTGTGTTCAAATTTTAGCGATGTTGTTAGAACTGATTTACTGCTCTTTCTTCTTAGGGTTGGAAATTCACTTAACTTCTTTCCACGTCATTTCCAATTCGTTGCTAGCCATCTCTTAATTGCACATCGCCATTAGTTTATGAAAGATGCTGCTTAGCGAAATGACCTTAATCAAATCTTTAAAATAAAGTGGATCTTACTTCCATCAGTCATTACCTCTGGCAAGTACTATTATTCAGCCCTGATCTAGCAAAATTAGTTATAAATACGATATATCGAGAAAAGATATGCTGGTTTTTTTAATCTAAAGTGAACAGCATGTTGGTTTCTAAATGGATTTAAAATCTTTGGAGCTTTGAGTTACTTACCTCTTAGGGAAGTACTGCGAATAAGGGGCCCAAAAAAGGGGTAATCTTACTGTCGTCATTACAAATTAAAGTTTAATAAAAGTTAGATATAGCATTAGATGATGTAGATCTTGCAAGCTCAGGTTTATAAATCTTTTCTCTTTAGACCTTATCGGAGGAGAAGTTTGAGTCATCGCTTTATCTCGTTTATAGTGAAGTTCTATCATCATTCGTGGTTGAAACCGGATTGGCTTAAAAATGAGAAAGCATACTGGGCAATACTTATCCATCTTCATCCCTCGCATTCTGTTCGAGACTGCCTTATAACAAGGCTTGCTGAAATTATTTAAAGCTTAAAAGAGGAAAAAACCCTTTTTCTTCTTTTAGGGCTCTGGTTTTAATTTTTTAAAATAGTATTTGGGTGAGAATCCTATTTCATCCGGGGGAAAAGATGAGTTATTTTTTGGTTCATTTCGTGGGACCAGGGGAAAAATTGGCTATGGGGGCTTTTTAAATTTCTTAATTATTAAATATTATACGCTCATTTTTATCATTTTTTAAATTTTTAAATTTAAATCTTTTAAAAATCACTTTACCTTGAATTTGTATTTAACTCCCCCCCCCAAGTTTATTTATATTTGCCCTAAAGGGAGGTTAAACTTTTGTGAAAACATTTCTAGTTAAAATAGAAGACAGCAACAAAAAGGGGTCCAGGACTACCAAATTTATATCCCGCAAAAATCCCGATTCCTAAGGACTTCGGATAAACTCTAAAAATAATTAACCTTCTTTTGTAATTAGTCATTAAATTTAAATTTCAGATACAAATACCGGAATAAAGCATGTATCCTCACAGATCAAGCCATAAATTGATAAGCAACTAATATAATCCTCTTAAAAGCAACTTCACACTCAGCACTCAGATGTTCAAAGATAAAAGAGCCAGTTGAATTAGTAGTAGTATCAATAAAATCACAACTCAGATTCTCACCACTCAAATCATTCTCACAATAACAGAATTACTCCTAAGAACTAGCAATAGCAGTAGGTCAATCCTAGCTTCTAATTTACAGACCCTAATCTGCATTAAGACGCTATCTTTGATGAGTTTAAAATTGGTATTAATTTTTAGAGTAAACTTCGAGTGAATAGGAATCTGAGGAAAATCATGACTCGGAGGTAGATAACATTTAACTGCCTAAAAGTCAAGTCTTCAAAAAAAATGTAGATAATTGTTTCAAGTTGACTTAGACCAGTAAAACTAAAATTATGGAAGAAACTATCCAATCACACCTTATCATGATTCGAATAGCCAGGCTTTTAATTAACAGCAGCAGCAATTTAATAGGCATTCAACAGAAGGCTTCAAGAAATCAAATACCATCGTTAGGCAAAACCCTGACGGCTCTTATAGATCAAGCTAGCAGTAAATTAATGGAGGAATAGCAAGTCGGGGGACTAGTATTTCTTCAAACCCATTTAATCCAACTTAGCAAGCCTTACCTAACTAAAATATGATGGCTAACTAGCTTAATAAACAGCCTTCTAATATTGCCACAAACCCCTAACAAATAAAGGGCTAATAGATTCAATAAGAGTCATTCGAAAACAAGAGATAGAAGTAGCCTCCGACTGAAATGTAAAGATCCTAAAATTAACTTGGATAAAGCGTTAGTGCCCAAGTACCTTAATAATCAACTTACTAGACATAAGCTTCTTTAAAAAGCTAGCAGTTTACATTTTCACTTATTAATTTGTAGTCTGTACCTTAGCAAATTCAATAGTCAAAATCATAGCCGGCACCAACAATGAATCATCAGTCCAACAAGACCTTGGGTCAAACCTATTCAGCTCCTCCCTAGCATTCACCTTCTCTATAATCGCTCGTTTTAGTTCACTTGCATAAAGTAACTAGAATAGAAGATTAACCCTCGGCCTTTGATATATCATTCAAAGTTAGCACAGTTGATAACAACCCTGAAAAGCAACAAGAAGTCTCCTTCACTTTTGATACCAAAGAAGACACAGCCAAAGGAGTTGCAGAGGAGATGGTCAATGAATTCGGCCTTCCTGCAAGCTAGGTCTCTGTCATTGAAAATTTGATTAAGAGTGTAATTTCAAAAAGGGAATAAACTCAAGCTAATCAATAAGTGCAACAAGTGAATCATTAGCAGCAATCACAGACTGCTATTAATTCTCAAACATAAGTTAAGAGAGAGAGTCCTCAAAAAATAAGCAAGGATCAGGCCTTCATTCATTTCAACAAGTTGTTTGAGAGCATAGACTCCTTCTTTTCAACTATGCAGAGTAAGAACATCAGCACCATAAATGAAATAGTTGAAGCCATGGACGGATCGAACGAAGAAGTTGCAATAAGAACTGAGTTCTTGAATCAAGTTTTAATTGCGAAACGTTCTTATAAAAGAGGCATGGAAGAGTATAAGAAAAAAGCTGAGGCAAAGAAAAAGTAGTAGTAAATAGCATAGAACAGCGATGCAAACTCAAAACAAAAGATCATCCCAGCAGGATAGAACTAATAAAACATAGAGCGCCCAACTTAACAGTACTAACCATAAACCCAGCAGCAGCCAAAACAAATGGCAAATCCTGTTTCTAATCCTTAGTAAAACTCTTAGAAGAAGTAATAGGTCCCTCAAGAAAACTTTAGGAAAGTTGGCTCTAATTAAGATATGTATGTTCTTGCATCAAGTTCCCATGATGATGAAAGAAAGCAGCATTTAATCCAACAATAGCAGCAACCCTCTACTTCTTAAAAACTTTCGTTTAAGATCCCAGAGTTTGTTAGAAAGCAGTTTAAAGTAGCTCCTTTAGAGATTTAGATAAATTCTAAGCTTCAATATGTGATGAGAAAAGTCTTTGATGAGAATATTGCCGACTCAGAAGTGAAGAGTCTTTAACACATGCTGAACTTGATCTACGAGGTTTCTGTGATTGAAATGATGAACTCTAAATCACTCTCGGTTGAGAACCAAACTGTGGTCTAGAACTATATTCCCCTTCGCATTGATGGCTTCTTTGGAGATAAAACAGAGGTCCAAGTAATGAAGTTTCAGCGGCATATCAAAGTATAGGATGATGGAATTGTGAATGACCAGATTTGGCAGAGCTTGATCTCCTATGTGGATCACATAGCAAAAGAAGAGCAGAAAAAGTTGCAAGCAATAGAGATGAAGAAAGCAGCTATGCTGCAAAGTTAGCAATAGCTGTAATAAGTTTAGCAGCCCAAGCCAGAAATTTAAATCAACACTGCCACACAGGTTTAGCTCATCAATATAGCTCCTCCTCCTAAAAATTCTTAGAAAACTTAAAATTAGCAGAGACAAGCATAAACGGGTCATCCAAGTCAGTAAAGTAGAATATCTCCCAATAAGCATTTGAAAAAGTCAGCATAGAACTCTGAAGTTGAGTCTAACAATCCTTAGGATTATTACTAGAATCAAGTTCCTTCCGGGCAGAATAAACAATATTTACTCTAAATTTAATTAGGCAAAGTATGACTCTTGCAGCTTAAAATTAATTGATAAACAACTATGGAGGATAAAATTAGCCATAGAATAGATATTGATATATTAAAATTTCCTATTTTATGAAAAGATATTCTTCAGAAGTTAATGCTGCCGGAATCATAGGAAGCCAACTTCAAAGTTAGCAAATATATCTAGAGCATCATACACCTGATGACGTAGATGAAATTCTTATTTTATATAAAATAATTAAGTTAATGATTATCTATTTGTAAATTTCATAAATCCGCAATAAATCTTATAAAAAAGTTATTAAAGATGAATATCAGTACCAAAACTAGTGATCGTTGTAGTGTTAAAAAGCTTATCTTTATCTTTTCTTGTTGATTTATAAAGAAGTTTTATAATCAAGGAGAATAATTTAAATCAAATGTTTATTTGCGACTCAGAGTTCTTTCATTCATGAGTAAATGTAAACACTTAAGAATTATAAAACATGGATTAATGAAAGCCTTGCAATATTTTGGAAACTTTGATAACTTTAAAATTAAAGGTAGGGAAAATTTAAACCCAAGCTAATAGAAATCACAATATATATAGGGGCCCTATTTTATATTGCTACCTATTTAGTATAGTGTCATATTTGATCAGTTTTAATACTACTGCTACTTTTAGAGTGATTTAGTATATATGCTCTCAGCCTCTGCCTTCTTTGCTTATTCTTACTCCATCAATAAAGTTTTCTCGAGTTTATATCCTCCAAATGAAACACTCACAACCCCCATTACTACTACAAGACCTCCTAGGTTTAAAAAATATTTTTTCTTAAAGATAATTGAGGTAACGTCATTAAACCTGGAGCCCTGTCTATTCCAAGCCAACAAGAAAGTAATTGAGAGATTATTGGCTCGAACAAAAGCACATTTATCACAATCAGAGGTGAAAAGTAGTTAAGCGAGTGAGCTTCTGTCACTAGCGAGACAGCCCCAGTAAAGAATCCCAAAACAAACAAGTTGTAAACTAAAAAACTAAAAGTTTCATTTCAGATTTTAACACTGCGTTTATAAAAGGTAGGTCGAGTCAAGAAACCCGAACACGCCAGTCTGGAGGCTAAAGTCAAAAGTGAAAGTGTCAAATGTCAATCCATAGAAGACAATCATCATTAGGCCCAAAGAGGAAAGGTATAGAGTGGCCACTGCAGAAGGGAACTCTCTTAATGAGTTCATGCTTGTTAGTTCATATTTATTGCCATAAACACTGAGCATAATATTCATAACATTAAATATAATAGTCCACATAAATCTCCAAAAGGTACATTCAGACTCTCTGGGTTCACCTTCTCAACCTCGTCTAAGCAAGACATAATAAAATGCTTTATGAAAGATAAATACATATAGCAATTCAAGTAAAATTTACATCCAAGGATGGTCACTACAACTCCAAAGCTTTCGAATCTCTGGACTCTTTGTTTAGTGACCAATCTTTGCATGACAATTAGGGCTCCTCCAAAAGAGCTTAGAATAGTGGCGTGGGAGATGATAGTATACTAACCACTTAGTAGAAAAGTCATCTATACAAGAAACTGTGTCACAGCTGCTTTTGTTGCTAGCTTCATCAGTTCATAGTCTTTCACAACTCCCATTAAAGAGAAATCACTACTGCTGCTCTTCACAAGTTAGAAAATACTCAGAGCTAAAATAAAAATCGATGTAAATTGTTTAAGGAGTTATAAACTAATATGAATGGAATCATGCTAGAATAGCGCCATGAGAGCTTGAGAAGAGTGGAGTCGAGAGGTAGAGCCACTGAAAAAGGAAGTATTGAGGAAGTAGAAACGAGGCACAAAAACAAAATAAACACTCCCAAGATCTTTAGAATAGCACTTTCTTTAGCAATTAAAGACTTAAAAATAAAATGATTTCAGATATTTCTCTTCGCTTTTGCCTCATTGCTTCTTAAATTTACAGAGTTGACTGGCTAGAAGAGTTTTCTTCAAGCTCTAAGTTATTTATTTAGAGTGTTTGAGGATTCTTATCGTTGAAAGCCATCTCTGCCTTTTCATTATCATATACCTGCACTTTAGAATAGGAACTTTCAATTTTAGGTTATTTATTGTTCAATCATAAATTTTAATAAAAATATAATTCATTTATAGTCTAGAATATTAAGTAACTGTAATTCTTTTGTTTATGAATTGTGCTCTACATTTGACTTTCTTCTCTATTCTGATCCACCTTCTGTTCCATGAGGATTCTATTATGTAGCTTATAAAATAATAATAATTTTGATTTACTTAAGTCTCTTGTTGCAAAAGTGGAAATTCAAGAACGCTTATAAACTATTATGAAAACCATAGTTAAATTAAAGCTATCAGAATGATTAGGGTAAGTTTTGGTTAGTAAATGACTCATGGCTTAGAAGAGTGATTTGAGTTTACTTATAATTACAATTTTCAGCTTAATAAATTGTAAGAGTGAGCTCACTTTTTAACACCTTAATCTATTCAAGCATATATCAAATCATAGATTGCTTCTATAAAGATAAATAAATAGGTTAAGATTAAAGCTAAAAAAATCATCTTAAGAATATTGAGAATCAATATTAATCATAAGAAGCAAAAGATGTCTTTAATTTAAAGGGCGGAAGAGAAAATCTAATACGGACAGTCTGGGGAGTCTTTGAATTTTAATGAATATTCTTATATGGCGAATAATTGTGAGACTAAAGATAGATCATATTTATCGTTAATATTCGAAGAATTTCGCTCAAAATGGGAGATTTGGAGCTTAAAAACACGATTAGAGTTTAACTGTTTATTATCCTCAATGAAATTCTGATTTATTTTTTCTCTAAGAGTTTTAATTTAGGGAATAAAATTATCGGTTATTGTATAGGTCGTCCTCGTAAGTTGATTAATACTAATCGTTTGAACTAATCAAATAAGGGAGTCACTAATGCTTAGGCTAAAGTTTGTGGAGTAATAAATAAATAATTCTAAACTTGCTTTTTGTGGAGAGTGAAATCTTTTTCTTCAACTTCTCTAACTGGAGTCCTCCTAATGAGACGCTTATAACTCCTCCTACCACCAAAACGCCACCAATATAAGTCATCATGCCTGGAGCATGGTCGATGCCCAACCAACATGATAGAAGTTGTGATAAGATTGGTTCAAATAGGAGGAAGTTTAGGACTATTAGGGGAGAGAAGTACTTCAGTGATTGGGCCTCAGTCACTTGAGACACTGCTCCAGTAAAGAAACCCAACACAAATAAGTTGTAAACTCGAAAATAGATTTCCACACACTAGTTATTCATTGAGGTTTTGGTTTACAAAATGAACTGTGGGTCCACAAAGCCAAGCACTCCGCTCTTAGTGCTCATATCTAATGTAAAAGACTCAAAAGTGAAGCCGTAAATGACAATCAAAACTAAACTAACTAGAGCTTGGTAGAAGGATGCAATACCTGAGGGCACTTTCTGAATAAGGTCGTGCTGCTAATTCATATTTATAGCCATGAAAATTGCACACATGAGACCACAAAGATCTCCAAAAGGAATATTCTAGTTCTCAGTATTTACTTTCTCAACCTCATCTAAGCAAGAAAATATTAACGCATTTATTCAAAATGAAATAAGTCAATACTATTCACTTATACTTATGAGCTTAGTTTATTGTAACTTATAAATATACAGCCAACACCGGCTAAGAATATGCCAAGATATTCCAAACGGTGGACTGTTTATCGAGTGACACAACGTTAGATAACGATAATAGCTCCTCCGAGGGAACTTAGGATGGTCGCGTGAGAAATTATTGTGTACTGACCACTTAAGAGGTAGAAAATTTGCACAAGAAATTATGTCACTCCAGCTTTGGTAGCTAGTTTCATCAGGTTCTTGTCTTTTACCGACTTGGCGAAGGAAAACTGGTTATCTTTTGAGAAGTACTATCCAAAACTCATCAGGATAAGGAAGGGAATCATGCTTGCATATCGCCATGAGAGTTTTAGCATTGTAGATTCTAGAGGTAGGGCGACTGAAAAAGGTAGAATAGAAGAGGTTGAGAAAAGAGTGAGAATTAGGCAAATAGCTCCAAAGAGTCTCTAGCCGATATTCAACTATTCAAAATCTAAGCTCAAATAGTTTAAAAGATAGATGAGACTTCATTCTTCTCAAGTGCTCCGCTTTTCCACTTAGTTGAGCTACGCTGAGATTCCTGGTCAATTTCGAATCACGATGGATCTTCGAGGGAAGAAGATTCATTTAAGATTTTGTGAGTAGTTAAATCAGGTTGAGGTAAATTGAAGTTTTGAGTTGCTTGAGAATTTGAAATTTGTAGCTTCTCGCCTTTTTCTTCAAATTTACATTTTCTCGCACCACAATCAGGACCAGATGCCTCAAAGAAAATTTATTGAGGTTTAAAAAAATATTTGTATTGGCCTATTTAGTGGCTTTTTTCTCAGGGGTAGAAGAGGCTGAGAAAGAATAATTTTTTCTGGTAGACTATTTGTCTTGGGGGCATTCAGCTTTCATGTAATCGTATTTGTCGTTAAGTTTTCCGCCTTAATAAATTGACTCATAGTGATAGTTTGCGAATTTAGGTTCCTTACTGTCATAGGCTGACAGCTCCTTAGAGACTGAGGAAGAGGGAGAGGTTTTTGTCATAGTGGGTGGGTATCAGCGATACGATTAATTTAATCATAACAATTTTTAAACATCCTCCCACTAAATAGGCAAATCTTTCCTTGGTATGCAAATTCGAAAGACTTAATGAAGCTTATCAATTAATGAACTAGCTTAGAATATTTATTAGATATAGAGGGCACATTATTTATTAAGTTATTCGATGTCATTTATATTCCCTCGTACTAAAATCTTATTAATGAAATCATTGTTTGTTGCTATAGCATTTCTTATATTCCATCATTCCATACTCTTTTGCTTTAGTTCTTGCACTAAAACCTCTTATCTTTTACTCTTCATCTGTTTCTCTAACTTCCATCCTCCGAATGTCACTCAAATAATAAATATACTGCTAGGATTCCAAATAGAGTACAGAACCCTCCAATATAGGTGAAGAGACCTGGTGCTCTATCTATATTCATCAAACATGAGATCAACTGAGAGATCAGAGGCTCAAACAAGTAAGCAATTAGCAACACTACAGGAGGGTAGTATTTTAAAACAAGAGCTGCACTGTAAAGAGAAATTGAGCCTGTCACCATTCCCACCACAAACATTGTGTAGAAAAAGTACTCCCAGCAACAAAAGCCAAATACTCCTGTTTCTTTGTTGATTTAAATAATAATGAACTAATTTTAAATGAAGTCAAAAGAGAAATTCTCAAATATAAGGCCATATGTAACCAGGCATATTTCTGCCAAAAATATGGTAATAGCCACTGTCACTGACGAAGGCACTTTAGCTATCACTTTTGCTTATTTCTCATAAAAATAGCAAGCAGAGATAGAACTCATGAGGCCACAAAGATCTCCGAAAAGAATCTTCTGATTTGCAGAATCTACTTTTTAAACATCCTTGTCCATTATTGAAATGGTAGAACCCATAAAAGCAATGACCAGCCCTAAGTATTCAAGTTTGTGGACTGGTTTTCTAAAGAAGACTCTTCCTACCACAATAAAAGCGCCTCCTAAATTTGAAAGAATTGAAGCATGCGACATGATAGTGTATTGACCACTTAAGATGTATCCAATTTAAACCATCATAAAGGAGATACCTAGGCATAAGAATCCATAACTCAAGTCCATCTGTGTTAAGATTGAACTAAACTTGAAAATTTTGTAGAGAGTTCTACACTCATAAGCACTCAATAATGCCAGAAAGGGAAGCATAGTTGTATTTCTCCAACTTAGTTTGAGCATAGTGCTTTGAACTGGAATAGCAACTGAGAAAGGAAGAATAGCTGCGTTTGTTATCACAGAGAGAACTAGCCAAATGAATCCGATTAAGCTGAATTTATAGCTAACTTTACTATCTCCTAAACTTTCCTCTGCCCTTGTTTGCTCATTGTTATTTATTGGCTCTCCTCCCACCTCGTTGTCAAATATCATTTCTTCCTCTCCTTCTTAATGACTTTTGCTTTTATTCTTTTTGAACTCTCTTGAATGAGAATCATTGTTAGAAAGGTTATTAAACAGAAGTTTTTAGTTGAACTGAGTTTATTGAGATCCCAAAACTCCACCTCCTTGATGCATCTGAAGCCCTAGGAAGCTGTTCTCTTTCGAGTCACCACTTTTTGAGCTCCATTCTTAGATTTGTATCTTCTCCTTAAGTTCGATTATTTTGCTCATTTAATTGTTTGTTGTGCTTATCTGTGGAGAGCTATAGAGACTTATGTAATTGGAGGTTTAGTCTTTAATTAATCCTAGAGAGACTCTTTGACTCTTTCTGTCAGTCCCTAAAACTCCTGCTTTATTCGTATTATCTAGCATCTGTAATTTATAAGATTATTAAATATGTAAAGAGTAGTAAGTATTTCAATTTAAATCATCCACATATTTTTGTTTACAAATCATACCTTACTTAAGCTTATACTCAAAAAGAGTGAGAATATATTCAAAACTCAATTCTTACTTCTATTTTTCTCAAGTTGCTACCCTCCATAGATTACAAATAAGATTCCCAAAAGAGCACTGAATCATAAATCGTCAATTTAATAGCTATATTATATAAAATCCTCCTACATATGTTAACAGTCCTGGCGCTTTATCTATTTCAAGAAGCCAAGAGCAAAGCTAAGCAATAATCGGTTCCATGAGATAAGCAACTAACAGAACTATTGCTGGGTAGTATTTAAAAACTAGGGCCGAGCAATAAAGTGATACTGCTCCACAGCCTAGACCAAGAGCTAATGAACAGTAAAAGAAATGATCAACACAATAGGAATCCAAACACTCCTGTTTGAATGTTGCTATCAAAAGTAAATAATATAGCAATAATGATTTAAGGCTTAAATTTGAGTAAATTAGTCAAACGTCAGCCCATAAATCATTAAAAGTGCTTCCGATACAAGTATTGTAGAGAAAACTGATATTGAAGGAGGCACAGTTTGAACTATTTTTGCGTTAAAATTGAAATAGAAGCAGCTTGCCAATGAACAGAGTACACCACAGATATCTCCAACTAGGTTTTTCTGATTTCTGAAATCGACCTTTTAGCTTTCCTTATCCATTACTGAGACAGTAAGTCCTGCTGTAGCATAAAATAAATACAACTATGGATAAAGTATATCTACTTAATTTTCACATTTCTTTATTGATTTATGTAATATTAAACCAAGAATCTCGAATTTATGGACTGGATCACTAATTGCAAATCGATAGAATAGAGTTAGTAGAGCATCAAGGTTTGAAAAGATAGTAGCCATTGACATAATTGTATATTAACCACTAAACATAAATGTGATCTGCAGCATCAAGAATGATATTCCTAGTAGTAAGAGATTAAATAGTGTTTTTATTTTTTGAGATTGAATAATTCCTTGGGATCAGATAAGACTTCGATTGCTTTCTTTTCTTACTAACCCTCTTTAGAAGCAAATATCAAATTAACGATTTAAGATTTCATTTAAAACTTTTGCTCTTTTCATTAGGCTATCTGCAAGTGTGACACAGAAGAGATAGGGAATTACATTGCAGTTTCTCCAGCTGAGTTTAAGCAAAGTACTTTCCAAAGGAAGGTTGACTGATAGTGGGAGCATTAGAGCTGAGCTCACCACTGTAATTATTATAAAGAGTGTGCCTGGTAAACTAAACTTGTAGCTCACCGCAGATGCTTCATCTGATTTACTATCCTTCAAATTTAGCTTTTTAGCTTCGTCTCTCAGTTTAGGATTTTGAAGTTTGCTTTAAAAATTGGCTTCATCATCTGACTCTAGAAGTGGTTGCTGCTCAGGCTCTGAACAGGCCTCCTCTTATTAATCAAGACAGCTACTTTATATCATTTAGAGTTAATTTTTTCAATAAAATTCAAATTCAAAATTCTTTATCAGTTAATCTTGCTTTATAATTTATCCATACAAATTTATCTCAATATTTTTAAAGAAAGAAAATTAAAAATAATTCAATCCTTCTACTTATTTTTTGGGATTTGAGAGCTATTTAGTTGAGTTATTTCTTATTATAAATTATTTGTATTAGCTTGAGAGGGGCAGTCAAATTAGATTCTTTTGTCAAATCTTTTATAAAAAAGGGCCTTATGTGTTTCTACCTTGAATTCCTTTTACTTTAAATTAGTATATATTTATCTTTTAATTATGTAATAAATCTAAAAATAAAAAAATGAATGCTAATTTATAATTACTTTTCGCTCCTAGTAATAATAATATTTAAAAATTTTTAAAAGTATTGATTAGGACTGAAGTTTCTTGTCTGCTGAAAATACAAAATGAATGTTATAATTACTTTTCGCTCCTAGTAAATAATAATATCTCAATTGCAAAAGTATCTGATTAGGGACTGAAGTTTCTTGTCTGCCTCGAGTAGTTTATTGAGGACTTACACCTGCTTTTGCTCCATTACAACGTCTCTATTTTGCTCCACTCTTTGCAAGAAGTTCCCATGGGAAGACTTCCTCATCATTGCAGCAGTAGGATTTACTTTATTCTACTAAACCAGATCTATCACTTAGTTTATTCCCTGAGAGGGGTCCACTGATCTAAACAGAAAATGAGAACCTTTCAAAGGTTAAATGCCAAATATATATAAATAGCTTATTTCATGTATATAATAAAAAATATTTAAAGGCAGCTCTTTTTCTTGTTTAAGGATGGGCTTAGGACTTTACTCGAAGAATCCACCCGTACCTCTTTGAGTAAGTCTACTTGAAGCCCTACTAGAGGCTCTGCTGAAATCTCCTCTAGTGGATATGCGAGAGGCGACTGATCTGCTTGCAATAGGACTTTGAATGGCTAAGGGAAGGGCCTTTGGAATAAAATTCTCAGGAGATTCCATTCTCCTCTACATTCTAATTCCATTTTACATTACTTTTTCAATTTAATTAAAATAAGTGTAACTGTGAAATTTATTAATTCAAGAACTATTGGATTCAATTGACCTCCATTTCGATTCTTGAAGATCTCAGAAGCAGGTGGCCTCAGAGAGAAGTGCACATTTGCAATAAGATATGCTATATTATTTATTTTTGCAAGCTAAGTCTGACTCCTCATTTTTAAGTTTAAACTATGGCCTTGTTTGTAGTTTGGGTTGTCGTTCTGATCTAGTAGCTCATAATAAATTATATAAGAAATAAATATACGTTTGTTCATAAACAGCAAAGCCAGTTAGCTTATGTAATTATAAAAAATATTGAATAACTGATGATTTTAGAGGTAGTATCTCAAAGAGAAGGGAGAAAAGTGAACTGCAAGATTAGGATTAAATGCCAACTCATGCCTCTTCTCAAGCATCATCAATAGCAGATAGGGTCTATATTCCTAAGCGTTGAATTTACCTATCTCTATGGGCAAGCGACCTGGAGTATTTGCAAACTTAAATCTAAACTTTTAGTTAAATGTCAGCTCATGATTTCGATGAAAAATAAGCAGTGAAAATATTTCCTTTGACTATCCCAGAGGAGGTGTTGCCCTGGATCGGTATACTTTCACTCCACTGTTCCAAAAATGGAATGTTCAGCTATCGAGGGTCCGAATTAAAGGCCCCTAAGGCTATTTTGTAAGGCTTCTGGTCTTACTGATTTAGCATTAAGCTATGAATCGTAATACAATATTGGAAATAAAGTTGTATTTAATTAATAGTTATTTCGAAGATCTTGTCTTGAATTTATCGAGGCTGTTAGTTTATGACTTTGAGTATCACAAAATTATCTCAAATTTAAACTTTTATCTTTCCTGAATTTATTCTTTTAAAATCAATATTTTAATTGGCTTTAGCAATAATGGAGGAGATAAAATATATATTGAGGAGAATTTATTTAATTGAAAATTTTTTTTTATCTGAAGGGTACTCCATAAGCAAATACTCTGTCAATGGAGTTTAATTAAAACCTCTAACTTTAAGCTAATTTATTAGCTGATAGGTATTTGTTATGAAATACTTTTAGAAAGCTTTAATTAAGTTAGAGCAGATGTTTTATATGATTGTAATCTTAGAATATTTCTATTTTATGAAATCATATATTTTCCAAAGACAATAGAGAATATCATTTTTTATTTCCTATCAAATATTATTAGACTATAAATGAGCGTGATTGATCTATTATTGCAATTTCTACTCCTCTCTCTTTTTCCTGTCGAGCTAAATATTATCATTGAACTCTTCCTCAATGATCCTTTATCTTCTTTGTTCATTGTTGCTTATCATAAGAACTTGCTCCTTACTGTTGAATTTAACTTGTTTCTTAAGGATTGCATCTTTGTCGAACTCCTTCACTCTCACCTTGCTTCTAAATCTTACTTGCTTTTCTTCTTCGTCTTTCATCATTACAAAACATTAAAAAATTAATTTGCGCTTTTTGTTTGACTTTTTATATTTATTGAAATTCGAAATCGTGCTAACTTTAATATACAATTAACTATGAGAAGTTGTCTCTTATTTTAATAAAAGCAGTTACTAACAGAATTTATTCTACTCCCTTAAAATATAGACAGTTTTTACTTCTGACAAAAAAAGAACATATTTTTACTCACATTTATTATAGAGATTGGTATGAAATGAATTTATAATATTTCTACAGTTATTTTTACTCTGCTAATTTAATATTCTAAAACTAAAAATTAATTAAAACTTTATAATTAAAGAATTTAATATTGTAAAATTAAATCAATTATAAATGTTCAAGTTAAGTATTTAAGTAAAAACCTTTTATTTTTTGAAAAATTATCTCATAAGTAAATTGTTATAATTATTTAAGCAAATTGGTAATAAAAAAAAACTCATCTTTTTCTTATATTTCTTCTCACTTTAAAAAATTTAATTTATAAAGCTACTTAATATATTTGTATTGAGCGAGAACTTCTCTCGAACTAGACTCCATCACTCCGTGAACAACAGAAATAATATTAAAAAATAATAGTATATAAATGTAGGACTCTAGGATCTCCTGTCTAAGTTTCCTGAGGTAGATGCAGAGGTCCTCATCATCCTCCATTAGCACATGCTCCATGCTGATGGTGGCTGCGCTCTCGAACATCCTTAGCACTTCCTCAAGATTATTTCTCAAAAAAGGATCGCCCACGTGCAGAGAAAGATCTCCCAAAGCGTGAATAGACTACAACTTGCTCATTCTATCCATCTGGTTGTTCTTCAAGATGTCTATAATGGGAGGCACAAAGTCTCCTAGATAATTAGCCATGCCCTGCTTGAGAGCCACTGACAGATCTGAAACGATTCCGCAAGCTATGCGAATGCAGTCATCGTCTGAGTTCTTCAGAGCAAATACTAGGTAGTTACCTAGTTTCTCAAGGTTAAAGCGAGAGCCCACTCCGTAGATCAACCCTGAAATAACCAGCAGTCCGTTTTCAGTTACCTTTTGATGCGCTTGGAAGATCTGAATCAGAGTCTCTATGATTTAATTATCTTAGAGATAAAACATCTTTTGATTTGGTCTACAACCTCAGCCTGTAACTTGCTTCCAATCTTCACAACTATGATTTGAACGATTCCAGCCAAGTAGTTTTGAAGTTCTAGAATTTTCTTGTCGGAGAGTTTGCTAGCGTCAATAGTTTCTCTCAAGTAGTTGAGCAGTGGAAATAGCAAATCATAGAGCTGAGAGTAAATCTCAGGCTGAGCTAATTAGAAAAAAGGAAGGCTTGAAATAAATTATTTTAGACTATCTCTGTGATCTGTTGGAGAGCTAGGAAACTTGAAAGCATGAGATCGTTGCTGTTATCATAGTCGCTCCTTTGAGAATTAGTGATAAGATTTTTGAAGGTGAGATCAAAGAACCCATCGAATAAACTTGGATTGGTCCCACCCAGGCAAATAGCCAAGTTTTCGATACACTTGCAAACGTTCAGAGAAACTAAATTAATCTATCTTACATACAAGTATAAAACTCTAGGGCTGTCAACTAATTTAGCTTGAAAGACAGGAATCAAAATATCGAGCACCTCCTTGTTAGCAATCACATCTGCATGATATATATTGAAAGTAATTTATTAGAATGATTCTCGCAAATCTTAGAAAACACCCAGGAAATAGCTTCTCTGATTTTTCTGTTAGGGTCTTAGAACATCTCGATTAAACTTGAGAGTCCTGGCATGACTTTGTTGACGAACCTTGCTCTGGTTGGTCCCTCAACTACTGCGCCCAAAGCTATTAAAGAGGAGTATCTTAGTTTCCAATTTTAGTTGGTCACATTGCTTGACACAAAGTCAATTACATAATCGAGAATCAGATCGCCAGCTAATTAAGCCAACGCGTTCAAACAGCAGCCTGCTGATATAGACACGCTCAGAGTGTCTTCTTCATCATGCTCACTCTCAAGTTTCACGTTCTGAATACAGTTGATGAGCAACTTCAAGAGTTCATCTCCGCATTAATTATTATTCATAATAGACAAGCTTAATCTTTTAAATTAAGAGATGTAGTTTTTGGTAAGTTGCCTCTTTTACATTCTTTAGAGTTCCTCTTCTGCCAAACTAGTCCAGAACTCAATCGCTTGTGCTCCAACTTCCTCTACATCTGATGTTGCTAAGCTAGATTCATAATGGGAAAATCTGCAAAAATTTATATAGATGTGCAATCACAAATCTATTTGAAGTAGAATTCTATGCACTCATATTCCTGTCTGCCAATCTCAACCATAATCTGCATGCCAATTTATCTTGTGTGTGGATCAGGACACTGAAGTGCGTCGAAGACTCTTGCCATTATAAAGTCACGTTCATGAGCAACTAAAAAGTTGGGCCTTGCAAAAGGCAGAGCTTTGTAGAATGCTTCTACAGCGAGCTTGGTTAAATTCTGAGTTTAGGGATCATGATCGAGAGTAATGTTCCTAGACAAGCCCTGGATGATCAATGAATTGAGGTTGTTGTCCATGTCGCTTGGTTGAAGTTCTTCACACAGAAATCCGAGAGTCTCAATCGAAGCTTGTCTCACTAGAAAGTTATCATTTGCACAGTTATTGGCGAGACTTAGAATGAGATCTTGCCAAAGACCTTGGGGAACCTCAATTGCTGCTATTGAAGCTATGGCTGAACCTATTTGCCTTCGTACCATATCTTCTGGGCAAGTGAGTTGAGCTAATAGAGCCTCCTTCACATTTTCCTTAAACATCTTGTCTAAGTTCATCCAGAAATCATGGTATCTGTTTTCCTATAAATGATTGCTTTAGATTAATGCTATGATGAATAAATGAAAGTTTCTACGAGATGATATCAATTCCATAATATTGAAATGATACTTTCTTTATAGCAGATAAATCAATCTCTCGATTTACTATAAACTTGTCTGCATTCTTACCTTAGTCTTATTGGCAATGAAGTTCTTAAGTACAATAGCTCCCATCATTCTGGCTTGAGGTGGATTAGACTCATCAGCGATTTCCTTTGTGAGTGTAGCCAAAAATGTTCTCTATAAAAGAAGATGAGCGAAATCTTTCTCTCTTTAGTCGAGCAAATTCTGTAGACTGAACTTTCCAATTGCTAGTTTCTTGATTTATACTTACTTGGTCTAAGTCTCTCAAGCGCCTGATCTCGTTTTCAGCAAATTTACGAAGATCGTTGTTGTCTATGTTAAAGGTTAGAGAGATAAGACAAAATAACTGAGGATTCTTATATATAAGAAAGCGTGTTCTTACTATCCTGGGTTTGAATGAGTAGGCCTTTTAGCTCATCGAAGAATGTTATGTTCATTTTGGGAAAGCTTTATTTTGTAATAAATTAATGATTATTCAAACCATCGCGGAATAATTAATATTCTACTCGTATTGATCTTCGATTCTAAATCATCTTTATGCTTATTTTAATTTCTCGCTCGATACTGCAATTCCATTCTGATTTTCGCAGCATAGATCCTTGACGATAAATACTACCCAGACTAAGTAAGCTAACTATTTTTCCTTTCAAACTTAATTTAGAAAACTTTCAAGGATGTGCTTGGACTGATAGGTGATTTAAACTTTATGGACGAATGAAAGAAAATACCTTAATTTTATATTGGCAGGTGATTTAGCATCATGCTTGGGCAGTTAAATCCAAGTCTTGTTGTAGAATCCTTTTGTGATTAAGCTGGTAGATTACATGTAGAATCAGCCAGACTAAGAATCTAAAGAACTCGCAGCCTGGGCCTACGAAGAGATTAAGCGAGCACTTCCTACTATGTGAGAAAGAGGATGAGGTATAGGGTGCTTATATCCAAACTCAATAAATCTATTCAGCTTCACTCCTCTATTCAATTTATTTTTATTATATTAAAGTTGAATAATTTAGGTCTTGAGAATTCACTTAAAGTTAGGTTTTAAATAGGGCTGACTAAATTATTCAATATAGCAAATTAGCAATAAATTATTGACATCATCATACATACTCTACATATTAGTTCCTTAAAATAAAGATTATAAATAGGAAACTACAAATCAGTTGTGAATGAATGATTCCAAAAATAAAATGTGTAAATTAGGTTTAAATAAGATTAAAATCACTTGTATTGATTCTTGAGGTCGACTATTAGGATAGTAATGTCGTCCAATATGCTTCTCTTTTGTGGACTAGGAGGAAGTTAAGCTATGAAATCTCTGCTTCTCCCACTAGTCTAGGCTGCATGAGCTAATGCCTCCTCTAGTAATTTATGAAACACAAAATTAAATCTAATTTTGAGGCAAGAACTTTGAGATCATCTCCATTCTCACCTGAGAGAATTTAAGCAGCCTTTTTCCTGGAGAGTTCATCCCAAAGCCCATCAGAAGCAAAGATAAGGTACCGGTCATCCTTAGTCAATTCATATACCTTGATTTCAGGCTCGTGAGTGATGTAAGGACCTTAGAAATTAGGGATTGGATTTCTGTAACCTTGTTCAGGAGGGTTCATGTGCTTATTGAATTCCTAGTGCTTCAAACGAAGATCTCCGATTGCTCTAGTTGGCATTAGTCCTCCCTTTACATAGCAAACTTCCTTTGTGCTATATGGATCTACTTTCTTGCACCTTATAATGTCTTTGTCTCCCTTGAATTACTGTCTTAGTCTTTCCTGTTCGTAAGACTTGTTTGCATTAAATGTAGTGCTCACATTAATTGCCTCTAAGCTGCCATCTTCTTTTCCTTAGCAACACTCCCTTTGAGTCGCCTGCATTTGCTACATAGAGTTTATTGTCCTTGACTATTCCCACTAAGGCGCAACTTCCCATGTAGGCTGTTTTTGGGAAACCCATCTGGAATGCTGGCTTCGCCATTTCAATCCAATCCTTCTCCACTCTATCATACGCTTTCTTGATTGCGGTCTTGATTTGGTCATCAGTCTTTGCACCTTTGAGTTCTTGCTCTAAGTAGATGTGGAGCTACTTCATAGCGTATTCAGATACTTACCACCCTCCATGACCATCAAACACTGACAAGTAAAACCCGTCCACATTTTTTAGCTAAACGCAGTTGAAGCTCATAAATACTTATTGTATTTAATTGGTTGTTAATTTGGATTGTAAAGTTGAATCTGTCTTCACAAGGATCATTTGCGGGATACTGAGTTATGAACACTCTGGTAGATAGTAGATTTCTCTAGAGAAGAATAATTCATACAAAATAGTAAGCTTACCTTCTTTTCATCTATAGGAGCGCATAAGTTTTGCTCAGGCTTATTCCTCACTTAATTCAACCCTAGTCCCAATCCAAATGCTCAATGGTTTATATTTAAAATTATAAATGCAAAGGAAAGTAATTGATGCCATTTCAGATTGAAGAGGAAATTTTGTTAAATAATCAATATCAAAATATAAATTCTTCTTGCCATGATGCTCCCTTGACCAGTAAATCTGCTGCTATTGATCACCTTACTAATTCAAATTGTAGGAATAATTTCTTGTAGCAGTTCTGCTCTAAACTGAGGGAGTAATCATCTGTGCCAAATTGGCACTCCTCCTTAATCGCTGAGTCAAAATATTGTGCATTTATATCTTTTTAATAATCAAAGGCTAGAATTATTTTATCTTCCTAATAAGCAAACATAAAATCAAATCTTGCATATCAATTAAACTTCTCTTTAATATAAAACTGAGAGGAAGGGGA
This sequence comes from Tetmemena sp. SeJ-2015, assembly GCA_027382625.1. NCBI lineage: Eukaryota > Ciliophora > Spirotrichea > Sporadotrichida > Oxytrichidae > Tetmemena > Tetmemena sp. SeJ-2015. The sequence continues at coordinate 109,861 of JAJKFJ010021942.1, read as the reverse complement.
GAAATAAATTGAAAAGAAAGATAAAATCCAGTCTTAACTTATCTTTATTTAAACATTTTGCAAATATCCTAATACTTCTGCAATTTATAGACGGCTTTTCATTGCTAGAGGAAAGTTTTCCAAGTGATGCGCAAGTTTTTATCGTTGTGTTAGCAACCTCTGCCGAACTTTTGGGTTCTGACAATGTGATCTTCGAACCTCTCATCTAATTGCTTTGACTTTTGCGCTGTGTGGGCCAGTACTGCATTTAGGTTGAGCTTCTCTAGCTCTTTGAAATGTCTCCTTGCAACTTCTATTATCATCTTTCTTACTGCATACTGTGCTTCTTATAAAAATTTAAATAAATTTCTGAGTGGTAGGCTATGAGACTGATATCTCTCTCCTCATTGAAGGGGTTTATTAGAATCATCTTAGGAGGAATATCTTCAAGTTAGAAGTTATCCAAAGCAGAGGAGTTGGGGTCGTTCAAGTCTGATCCAAGATTAGATTGATGGGCCTCTCTTTGAGAGTTTTGAGCTGAAGTATAGAAAAAATCATAAGAAACTTTAATTCTAAGAAGTCTTTCCGGCTTATCCTTTAGCGATACCTGAAAGATTTTGAGACTCTACGGACTGATTAAGACCTTCATGGAGTCCTGAGATGTGTAAGTCTTCAGGTCTAACTTCTCTATAGTTGTTTACTCTAATGAGAGCACAGTCGTTTCTTGTTGCATTATCAACTGCTTTAATAATCACATGTTCATAAATGGAATGCTTATCTGTAAGAGACCTTGATTTTGGATTGGAACTTAGTGACCTCCTCATTGAACTTTTCGTTCTCTGCATTTTGCTTGCTGATTTCTTCGATTCTCTTTTACACTGAAGCCTTTTCTTCCTCACTTGGCTCATTTCCTTCTGCATCTGGCACAGGCATCTCAGGCAGAGGAGTGATAGGCTTTAGTTTGGTGCGGACAACCTTTACAATCACTCTGTAGAGAGTTTCAATAAAGTCCTTTGAGATCACTAGATCCTTCAGTACTTCAAAGAAGAAAGAAAGACCGTAGTCAGTGATGTTGGATTTTGTCAAGCAGAAGCGCATGAATGTGTCCTCATCAATTTCTACTCTTTCAACCTTCTCCTCTTCAACTGGCTCAGAGTGTTATATTAAATTCAAAAAATATTTCTCATTGTTCTCTTTGTGACTCTCTTCCAGACAGAGGCTTAATAGTGGGGTCTCTGTTGAAGTGCAAGGTCAAGATGCCATCAGCAAAGTTCTCATGGACAAGAAGATCTCTCAAGTAAGCCTCAATTGCCTCATTGGTGAAGGCAAAGTTTTGATTCTGAGGATTAGCAAGGATATAATCTAGGAGACAAGTGAAAGTGATAATCAGCTCTCCAACGAAACCTCCTATCAAGAAGATACCGTCCTTCTTTGCATTAGGGTCTCTAACGTCATAGATCTTGACCTGAGGGTTATAGTCTTCAAGCGAGGCTGCTCCCATGATTTACTGTTGAATTTTCTCGAGGAGCTGTTGGATTCTGAATCTCTCTCTAGCTGCTGCTCTATCCTCCTTTCTCTTTCTCTTGGCTTCTTCGCGTTCTCGCTAGAGTCTCAATTGCTCTTTCTTCTTCTCCTCTCTTCTCTTGTATTCCTTGATCATAGCATCACGATGCAGCTTTGAGTTGTTGCGCATGGTGTAGTTTAGGAGTGAGTCTAAATTATCAACTTGCTCTCTCTTCTTGATTAGGTCATACTCGACTTAGTTGTAGAGCTGAGGAATGAAATGCGATTCAATAGAGAGCTCTCTAGGTCGGCGTAAAATTCCTTGATCAACTAGTAAATAAGAATTGCCTTTAAGACTTTACTGATGCTACAATTAGTGGATTACTTTGAGAGTGTCTCTCTTGAAGAGCATAAGGAAGTCTTTGCTCAAATTTCTGGCAACAACTTTCCTCTCTGCCCAGATCCTCTGATTCTTAGCGGTTCTTTGCTGGAGGTTTCTCCTTTCAGTTTCTTCAGTTCTACGCTTGCGAGCAGCTTCCATTCGCTGTGTCTCCATGAGCTCAGCCTCTCTAATCTGCAGGAACATTTTCTTGTGCTTGTTCAGTTCCACTCTCTCGTGATCCTCAATAATCTCTATCTGAGCGTGTTCTAATGCTTTGCCAACTAGAACTTGAAGGATAGGCTCTACCTCTAGATCAAAGTCAAATAGGTCAGGGTCCTTATCAGCAACCTGAATAGCCTTGTTGTCTCCTTCTGGGTTGGGCACATAAATTGGTGAGGGAGGTCTGTCAATGTAATAGTCAGGCTCTAGTTCATTTTCATCCATCATGTTGTCCACATCACTCAAGTCCTCCCATGGATTTTGGCCTTGCAGATCCATCATTTAGCGGCGCTATTCATCTTCCTGCATCATCTGCATGCGCCTCATCTCTTCCTCTTTGCGTTTCTAAATTTATTAATCTTGCTTAAATAGTTACTCTGTGCTGTTCAAGTCTCTATTTTCGGTACATCTGCTCAGCCTTTTGCTTTTCGATAAGTGCTGGGTCGGGCTGCATGTCTAAGATCATTTAATACAATAGTAAACTTACTAACTGGGATGACCAGGGCTGCAAAAGTGTTGCCTCTTACGACTCTGCGATCGTACATTATGTTTTGGGGTGCAATTTTTCTATAAGCGAGTTTAAAGTGAGCAAGCGACAAGTAAAAGACTCAATAGGGAAGAAAGAGCAGTTATCGATATTCTTAAATGAAGTATAAATGGTAAATGTAGACATTAAGTTGCCATGATGAGGATTCTAGCTTACATGTATTCTCTATAAGGATCGCGATAGGGTCCCGTAGCTCCCGATACCAGTTGGGGCTGAGCTGAGAAGCCATAAGCAGCAGTACCTGCATAGCAGCTCCGTTACCATTAATTCCTTCCATTTCAATTTTATTTTATATTTTATCAATCATTTCCCTAAGAATTATTCAAAAGAGCATGGTAAGTGTGCTTGTACTCTTATGGTCTCAATTTCATTCTGGAGGTTGAAATTTAAATTTTGAAATTCAAATATAGCTAGATTAAGATTCTTTTTAAAATTGAATCTATCAAAATTTAAATCTCTTGCATTTAAATTAATGGTTTGAATATGATAAGGTGACAAAAAGCTTATTTAAATTAGATAAAGAGGCAAAACCTCCTTCCATATTCACAAAGTGAAACAATTTCTCTACAAAACTCACTTTAATTGATAGCATCATTAGCTTGAGAGCTTATCATCTTTGTCTCTCAATTTCATACTTCTTCCTGATTTCTCATTCTATTCTCCCTTGAAAGAGCAATGAACATTGTCATTTTATTTCCTTATAATTGCGCCCTCTTTATTCGTGTCTCTCTTGTTTATTCCAAAGCTTGACCTTTTAATGTTTTAAAGAAGGAGTGAGAACTACTCAGCTGCTCCATTCTGCTAAGAATCGGAGTAGAGTCTTTTCCTTAGAAGACCATTACTCTCAGACTCTTGCTATAGAAGAAGTGCTGCTTTATATATTTCTATTTATTTATAGACTCCTTTAATATATGGGCTCAAAGGCTTTTACTGAGGGGATGTTTTTAAGATGATTAGACATTATATCTCTCTGCTGAGTACTAGAGGGTTATGTTAGCACTTAATCTGAGAAGGATGCTCTTGGAACTCCAGAAGACGAGCGGCTTTACTTATTATCCAAACTGGGTGTCCGAGTGTAGAGATTCAAGTCGTTTTGAGTATCGCTTCTCTATCTTGCGACTGCAGGCTAAGCTTAAGAAGTGAGGTATCTAGGTCTGTTAAAGTTTATGGAGATAGATCTGAGCTAAGTTGGTTGAAAGCTCTGAGTCTGATTTAATCTAGTCTCTTAATTTTCTCTGATAGTCTAGACTGTTGGCTTAATTTTAATGATTTGATTCATTCTATTGAATACTTGCGCGCTATTCTGAACTTTCTATTAGAGAATAGGAGCTCTTGAGTCCTCTATACTCTCTTTTACTCTTTTTGGTATCTTGGATTCAGAAAGATTATAGAAGCTCACATTTCCTCTAGTTTTCAAGACCTGCTTGAGAGTAGATTATTCCTCCTCTTCATTTATTTTCGAGTTCTTTGCTTTGGTTCTTTACAGTGCTTGCTTATTTTGATGATCACTCTAGGACTTCTATAAAGTATAAGCTGACTAAATAGTTATTACAGCAGGATTAACAGATACTCTATTTGGTTGCTTGAATTCCTTCTCTTTGTTTAGCTTTAGTTCAAGAGTAAACCCCTCTGAGCCAACCCATTAGAAAACATTCTTATTGCAGTTGTTTTTTACCTTTTTAATCACACCAAGGGACTTCAAAACATTCGCAATGTCATACAGTCTTCGACTCTAAACTCAAAATTAAACAACGAATGCTTTGTCTTACCTTAGATCTGAAGAGTCTTCTTCCGTCTTCAGTTTCCTCGAAGATATTCTCAGCAGCCTCTTCTAGGGACATGGCGATACCTTTCTTTAAAAAGAGCTGGATGAAAATAAGGGTCAGCATTCCCAAAGACTTCTGCTTCTTGATCTTCTTAGAATCATGATGTTGTCCCTGTTTTGCAGTTCGCTGAGATTGCAAAGACTCTTCTTCCTCGTCCTCAAACTAGGAGTTTAAGTTTAGAGAAGGCGCGAAAATATTTTAAGTTTTAAGGTCTCTTAATAACTCTGATTAAAAGTGGTCAGGCTCTTCGATAGTCATCTCATTCTGATTATTGATTGAATTTAATCTCGCTCTGTCCTATACAATTTAAAATTTAGTACTTATTCTCTCGCTATATCAAACCGGTGATTGGTCATCCTCGGCTTAATCAAATATATACTCTGGGCTGAAGAACTTACCTCCAAGGCCTTGATCCTATATTTGATTGTTTATGGTGGCTGCAGCTTGTAAACATTTTTTGATTCCCTTTGAATCACTTCAAAGCTCTCAAGAATATGAAAGTAATTCAAAACCTATTTTTAACTAAGCAAGAATATTAACGATGTCATAGATCCTTCTTCTTTCAATCTACAGAGTCTGGACGCAGAACTCTAAGTTGATGATCTTGTCTAGCGTTTTGGCGCCAAATTTGTTTAAAAATTTTAAACAGATCTCGCCCAAGCTTTTCTGAGATCTTTGCAAGGAACCATCTTCCCTTTTAATGATATAACTTTGAGCATCGTTATCTTTATTTTCCTTTGTATAGGAGTCAATACTATCCTCTTAATCATTTTAAGCAAGTCTTTTCAGAGTCTCAGGTTCTATATACAAATATAAATTTAAATTATTGACCAACCATTATATTTATCTTTGTGAGGGATGGAATAGGGAGGCTGTTTTTAAATAGAGAATATCTTATTATTTCGATGAGTGAATGGCCTTTCTAGATTTCTCTTTGAGGAAAAGTTTAATCTTAGGTTTATTATAAAGATTAGTTGTATAAGTGCTATTGGTGTTTGAAATTCTTTTGCGCAAAATTCTATTTTAAATCCGATGATAATTAATACTCTGACTTTTCTTGCAAATTTTGCTTTTAGGGAATCTCTTTCGCTTTAATGTCGTGAACTTAAGCATCTTTAAATTAATTTGAATGGGATTTAATATAATGATTATATATGTTTGCGCTTTGAGGAGTGATCAAAAGATAAGAGTTATAGATGGTGAGAGTACTAATTTTAGTTATTTTTGAGAAAGATGTCATCTTCTTCTTCTCTTCGTGAGTGAGAGGAGGTTTTCGTCAATTCTATTTGCTCCTTTTTTTTTCAAGAACTCTTAATCTTGCAAGTCTCGTAGTAAATTATCAGGATGCAGGCTTATTTTTGGAAGATTAGAATCTTATTTCATTTCATTTGCTAGTGTAGAGGTATTCACAAATTCCTAGGATTATAAAAAGTTACAGATATAGATGTTGGCGAGTGGTGCCCCAGCAAATAATAAATACCAGAAAAATACAAAACTTGATAAATTCAATTCTAAAATTTTAATGACTTATAATTTTCATTGTAAATATTTTATTTGCAAATAAAGTTGATTTTAGAGTTAATTGAACTAGTGAGCACTTTAATTTTGCAGAGCTCTCATCAAGCGTGAGGAAGTCTCTCTAAATTACGATTGCCCAGTTAGCTTACTAATGAACTCATCCACCTCTATAAGATCTATCTAGCGGGTGGCTGGCATTTAGGAGAGTGGTAAATTTTAGGTAGCCAATTAATTTGGCTGCTGTTTTAGCAAGTTGAGACTGTTTTCCATTTTAATGAGAAGAGTGAAACAGTAAGAATGATGCGAGTGTTTGTGATAATTCAAATCTAACAAAATATTGATAGATTCTTTCAATCCAGAAGCTAATACTCTTCTTATCGCGCAACTACAGTTGCTTATTTGAATTTTCTCAACTCTCTCAAATTTTTAAATAACTTTATCACCATCACTTCTTATAAGAAATCCATAATTTTATAAGGGGTATAAATATAGATAATTTATTATTTCAAGACTCTTATAAAGAATATTTTGCTACCGCTTGTAAAATTTTAATGAACTAAGCTGCTTATAGTATACTTGTGTTGGAGAAGGAGCTTATTTAAGTTTATTTTTAATAGGCTATAGTATAAACTTTGAGATTCATTTGCCTGAAACCCGTTCACGTTGCTTGCTTAGCAGCTCCGAGCAGAGCCAACAGCCACAAGAATAAAGTTACTACGTCCTAAAAACAAAAGAAGTCAGTAAATTCTATTATCTCACTCTGATAATTTATGATGAATATGCCAAGTTATACTTCCTTAGAGAAGGAATAATTTGAACTTACAGTGTAAAGTAGCAAGGCCCCAACTATATAGTCATCATAACTCAGCTGATACTTCTTTCCTCCGGCAATTAGCTACGCCAAGGGTTATTAATTAAGTCCATAGATTAGTTGAATTAAGAAAGTCAAATTTCTGGTGAGAGTGAACTTACCTGTGTGTCGTATATCATAAATATGGATATTATTAAGATGATGCCACAGCACACCATAATATAGATCCATTTCTCACGGAAGACGATAAACATCGGTATCAGAATCACCAGCACATGGCATGTTATGGACATCAGTCCTGACAACACAGTCAGCTCAAAGCGAGTCTATAATAGCAAAAACATTATTTTCAGAGTTTTAATCGCCTTGTGAACAAAATAAAAATTTGATAAATAGCAAATCTTACAAAGAAAGTGAGAACTGTTAAGCTGAAGAACACAGTTAAACACAGTAGGGCTGCTATCATAACATTTTAAGGTTGTTAGAAAATGCATATAGAGGAGATCAAGTAGGAGCTGCAAATCGTAAACACAAAGAGTGCGATGTAGTTTATCGGGAACTTTCGGCTATTTTACTAAAGCAGAAGAGAGCAATAAATCAAGAAAATATCTTTTATTCTCTAATAAAATATTAGAATTGTTTACAGAGAATTAAACTGATAGCCATAGTGGTCCAAAATAGCCATCTGTTATCTCTCATGAAGTCCTGTATTTCTAAATAAAGAAAATTAGAGATTCAAGTTCAATTACCATACCTATATCATAATATGTTATCAATCATTTATCTGCTTAAAGTTTAGAAGTTAGCATCGTGATAAGCACTAATGAGAAAGTGATAATCAGCTGAATTGATAAAAGTCCGTATACTTTGAATATGAACTTTTATTTGTTTGTTTTCCCCCTTAAGCCAGGAACACAGTTAAGCAGCAACTTTTATTTCCTCATTTTTTACTCTATTTGATCTAACTCAATTTGAGCGAGCACCTCTGGCGGTACTTCCTGAGGATAGAAGCCGTAGTTGTCATCGTTGACGTAGGCCTTGTTCGAATTTTGAATATAACTTGATGAATATGGGTCCAGCGATTAGACACCACTTCCTCCAATCGCTTAGTGATTTTAAGAGGGATTTGGATAACCTGCAAGCCCGTAGAGGTCTACATCCCTAATTTTCTAAACTGTATTATCGTGATCTATGCGAAAATAGAGTATTAAATAATCTAGGGTCCTATCTCGCTCCGTGTCTCTAAAAAATTTTATAAACTTAAAGTTTTTCCTCCCAGATGGATTTCCACATCTTGGTTCCTTTTATTACTTTTAACTTCGGTCTTATCAGGATCAGCTGAATCGAAATCATTAGCAAGAGAAAAAATAATTTCAGAAATCAATATCCTTCTAATCAATGTCCTTATCTGCAACATCGGTTTACCGATATTCGTGCTTGTGAGCCGTCTTCATTTTGGCTTCAGATAGTTTAAGCTATTAATTTATTATTTGATTAAGACTGCTAGCGAAATTAACACAGCATTTATTTATACCCTCTCTAAATAAACTCATCAATTTACAATTTTAGCTCCTTCACTATTAATTTATTAAGTTCTTAATCATTATTTATTCTCTCTAACTATGCTTCACTTTAAAGGAAAAGATTTGGCTACGAATCCCAAGAAAACTCCAAAGGTGTATAAATCCATATGAACATCTAGAGCTGTGAGCATTGAGAAGTCCTGCTACAAACCATCTAAAATTATCATGACTACCTCCCCTACGAATAGGCCGTCAATGATTGTCTATCTTGCCCATCGCCAGAGCCATTCCTGTTTGTCAACAGTCTTTCTGATAACTCGGTTCAGAACCATTCCCTCAAAAGTTGCTGCGTAGTTGCACTTCTTCATGAAACTATTGCTTAGCAAAAATATGTTTCGCATGTCGTCCTGAGTCCCTGCTACTGCTTGATACTCAATAAGGTTAACGTAGGCTCTCAAAATTGATAGTCCTTCATTCGCACAGTCACTGCCACCAAGGGTTTTAGTTCTGAGGAATCCCTCGAGGAAGCCAGCAGGGAGAGAGTTTTAATTATTTCTAGTGATCGATCTCTGAGTTGGAGAATATTTAGGGTTCCCCTTGAGAGTGGGTGCTACGCTCTAGACTTGTGCTTCATCGCAAGAGATGATAAATAAAAGTACACCAAAAAAGTATTTTAAGATGAAAACAGCGAGTAGGGAAAGAATAAGAAGTTTGGTCACTCTGTTTTTCGTTTCGGACATTACTTTACTTTTATAATATTCTTGAAAATTATTAAACTCCAATCCTACACTCAATCATAGCATAAATTTTCAGATAATGCCCTTCATCCAGAGCTGGGTGAAAACTTTTCCAACATGTCCTACCATCACTCCAAAGTTGAAAGCGTCCAAGTGTACTCCATATCCTTCCGCAGCTAGAGCTATTTCCATGACATCTCCAAGCAAGGTGGACCAATCTAAGACTTTGAGAATGACTTTAGGAGCCTGCAATATGAAGAGGCCGGAGTCTTCCATTCTGTTAATCAAGTAGTTGTTTATGAAAGTTCCCTGCACGGTGTCTGCCACGTTGCATTTCCTCACCATAAGCTGTACTACATCATTATAGTTCTCGGTATCGTCTGGAGATTAGGAAATCATTGTCTTCCAGCCCATAGCTAAAGCAGCTACTGTTAGTGTAAATCCCTCATTCAGGCAGTCTGAGCTTCTGCGAAGTTGGATCTTAAATGATCCTTGCAACATTCCCTGCAAAAATCATTTCTTCAATATGATTAAGATAATTTTGAAAGAATCAATAATCGAATGCCAAAATTGTCAAGAATCTATCTTTTCTCATACTTTTAAAAGAGCTTATCTAATTCTGTCATTTAGTCTTAAGTGTTTTCAAGCACCTAAGCTCCTTTAAGAACAATCTTAGAGTGAAAGTCTTGAAGTTTAGGGAAGCCTGGACACTCAAAGTGAGAGCAAGTGTAAAAGTTAAGAGGAGGAGAAGCTTCGTATTAGAAGTTGTCGTTTGTCGGGAATAGAAAGCTAAATTTTTCATTTTGATAGATTATAATAAGTTATAAATAGTATCCTATTTCAATTCTCACAATGAATGAAAAGGAGATTGATTAAATGATGAGAGTTGAAAATTCTCTAATGATAAACTAACTAGATTAAAAACTATAAAGTGGTCATTTATTCTCTGGGTTGTGCTCGAGCATGTAGTTAGCGATGAATTCAATTGGATCGTTAGGCCTGAAATGTGAGATTAAGATATAGATAGATATTTACTTTGCTCTTGCTAGTTCATTGAGGGCCTCTAATAGTAAGGGCATCAAGTTTGACTCTAGATAGGCTCTGATGGGAAGTTAGCTCTATAAAAGTTAAGTTAATAATTTGTAACTCTCAAAATAACTTGTCATAAAAATCATTAAGTTTTAAAGCTGAATGCTAACTAGAACATACCTCATGACCAGCTAGGTTACTCATATCTGCTTTAGTGTCTATCAAATTACTTTAACACAACTCTCAACACCATTTTTCTTTTGTTTCATAATTTTGTAGTTTGTTTCAAAACTTACCTGCCATTGAGTTATTTTATTTTGAATTATAATCTTTTAATAAATTCTGTACTTACTCATGATACAAAATTTAAAATGAGCCACTCTAAATGGATTTTAATTACTGTTGAATAGCTACATTTTTATAAAGAGGGGTGAATCAAACAATTAATTTTTATAGTATATCTAATAAATGATTACCCCTTATTTTGACTTAATGTCAGATCAGAACAGTCAAACGCTTTTCAATTCACCTCCTATTCTAATAATTGCATTCAGTAATTGAAGATAGATATTTCTTATATAGGAGAACTAACATTTAAGACTTTACTATAACTTAATAATATTTATACCATTTCTATCACTTCCCCAAATAAGTTTAATTGAGTGCTTTATAAAACTAAACCAGACAATAACGAACAGCAAACATTTAAATTAGAAGTAATAAGCTTTGATAATTTTGGACCTCTTGCAGTCGTGGCTTCAGCTTATGCCTCTTTCTTAATGTGATTGGATTCATATTTGGGATGAGTTTATCTATAATAGGTGCGAAGCTCAGACCTTTCCTTTGTAAGGATCATAATCGGTAGGCACGTAACAGATCTCATTGACCGAGTCTCCGAAATAGTAGCCAAGATTTTTCCAGTAAGCTAATTTTGAGTTGTCTCCGAATCTGAACAGTTCTATTATCGCGACTGTGTTGTCATACACATTTCCCATGTGGTGAACGATAACACAATAAATGAAGTGATATTACTAAGATATTGTAGAAGAGCTTGTCGATATCGCCAATGGTCGCAAAGTAGTTTTACACAATCTCTAGATATTCGAATATCGAATAGTAGCACCCAAAGGTAAGTGGACCTAATAAATTTAATACAGACTTGACTATAAAAATGAAGCCTGTTGTTTGAAGCAGCTGCTTGATAGTATTTCCCATTTGATCGTAAAATTGCAGCTTAATCTGCACTTGGATTAGATTATAAGCATTTTCAAGAACTGTGATGTTGCCAGTACAGATAGATGAGTTTGGCGAGGAAGTTCCAACAGACTGATTCAAGAACTAAAATGCAAAACTGTACACCTTATCAATCACAGTGGATGGAGTTTCCTCTTCAACGAAGCATTAATTATAGAAGATGATATCCCAATAAATTAAGTAAACGAGTCTGTTCATATCATCTTCAAATATACTTCTCAGCCTTTTCTCTTCCTTGATGAGTTCTCCTCTCTCTGAGATTCTCCTCTCTACCTCTGCATAATAGGCGGCAGTTTGATCTTTGCTGGCTTGTTCAAGCGAAGCCCATTCTATGGGGTCAAAGTTGAGGAGGAGGTAGACGATTCTTCCAAACTGATAGTAGACCTGTGCGGTATTGTTGGACTTCTGCGCTTGCAAAATTGAGTTGTAAATGTTGTTGAAAGTAATTGCGTTTCCAAGCAAGTTTTGTAAGAAAGATTGCATTATATCATTTACTCCACTAAATAATCAAATAAATGCTAACTTACTTAAATTAGGCAAACTTTGTCATGAAGTACAGATATATGTTATAGGAAGTTTATTAATTCAACACACAAAAAGTTTTAATTATAAATTAAAGGACTTATTAAGAAAGATTCTGATATGAATATAAAAATATTAGGAAGTTGTATAGCATTCGCCAGCTGCATCTGCAGTTGAAGTACTCAAGATAGCAGTATAGCTGAATAGTACATCTGCGAAGACTGGGTTTGCCAGCTTAGAATTGGCAATTTAAGTGTTGTTGTATTAAGTGAGAGTCAGCTGCATTTTTGAAGAGCAAGTATAGAAATTAGTATCATTAATAATTGCAATAATTTGAATAAACTGTTAGAAATTAGTGCTAAACTTGGTGCTTGCATTCCTTGTAAGAACTAATTGAAGAGAGAGAACCAAATTTCAATCTCAGATTCACCTAGAGTAGTTTGTCTAAGCAGCCACTTAAGCCCTTTCTGAAGCATTCCCTCCTCTGTCGTTCTTTGTAAAATTTAAATTTGATATAATAATATATAGTTCTATCAATTGGTAAGTCTTTGCTCATTTAGCTCTCATGACGATTAGAATTGTAGTTATTAGTGTCAGCAAAAATATTTGTGAGAATACTGCTGATGTCATCTTTAGTTTCAAATATTTGAGAGGTACTTATTTTCTGAGCTATCCCTTCAGCCAACATTTCTATCAATTTAGCGCTATCAGCTTCCTAACTAACTTGTTCTATAGCTGATACTCCCGTTACAGAGAGAGCAGCTACCATCACAATTATAAATACAAGCTTTTAATATTATAATTAGGGGCAAAGAGAGTAGATGAGTTCTAGAACTACGCATATACTATCTTTGAGTTATTTTATTGGTTGGATTGGATGGGGAATTTGTAATTTGGTCTTAATTTTAAAGTGTGTAGGTTTGAGAGTTGGATAGTAAACTGTCGTTCATTGTTATTGCTCTCATCTTTTAATAATTAAACTTATAACAAATGCCCACTCTTATTTAAATTAAAATGTGCTTTAAAATTGTCTGAATATATTTTTAATTTGCTTGATTACTTCTGACGATATAAAACAAAACATTTAAAGCAGTGATTTATCTATCAATCAGTCTATTCTTGTCTCCTCATCATTATATTCAAATTGTATATGAGCAGCCAAATCAGTGGCTTAGTACTATCTTGAGGGTTGGAATGAATACATGCCTTTACTCTTTACTAAAATATGATCATATCCACCACCTTGCCTAAATGTAGAATCCAATTTCATTAAAATTTAAACCGATTTCCATTCCACTATCATTCACTCATTATCTGAAAATTTAGGAGATAAGTACAGCCTCTTACTAAAATATCCTTAATAGCTTAACAAACTTTATAAATAGTTCACTCTATCTTTATCTAGCTTCCCCTGAGTACGTTACCAATCGATATTCATTATAAATTTTAGCTATTCTGTTCTGTATCAATTCCCTCTATTTCTAATCTGAAAGTTAGAGAGTAATCTAATTTTCAAGAAATTGAAAATTATAAAATCAAATAACATTTCCTCCATTTTAGGTTCGAATCAATCCCTCAACTAACTCTACTATATCAACATGGAATATGGATCGGCCTCAGCAGGCATCTTGAATTTAGACTACAACACCCCCTACGTAGAACTTTGGAACTAGGGAGACAAAGGAATCTTCCTCAACCAAGCATCAAAGACCAACAACCTAGCTAAGAATAAAGGAGAGGGCTCTAAAAATCTTGGCGGGCTGGATAATGGCGGGATGCAATCCTCCAACAAGTCTAAGCTATTCTCAGAAAAGCAGCGACTGAGTGAGACCTATCAACGCCAATTCGAAAGCATTATCACGAACACTATCAAAGAAAACAACTAAGATCTAAACATAACCATCAAGAACTTCCTCAAATAGATATCTAAGCATTCATTGTAAGGTAAATTTATAGATGAATCCGAAGGATGAAAAGCTAAAGCTGAGATAAGCATAGTTTGAACAGAGTTTGCCAACGTGCTTGGTCATCACATCTTCAGAGAGTGCATCCAGCATCGATCATCAATTCCAAACACTCTGTGAAGAACTATAGGGCAGTGAGTTGAATTGCATAAATGTTGTGCTTGATGAAAAGAAGTGCAACAATATGAAGCAGACTATAGAGCACATCATGTACAGACTCAAGTGCGCACTTGGAATTATAGTAAGGCATTCGAAATCGAAATTAATTTACTGTAGACTGACCAGTACAGCTATGGCATCTATGATAAAGATGAACTCAGAGGAGCTCTTACTTTGACCATTAATCATTTTAGAAAGTTATTAATTTAAGGCTTTTAAATTAAGCAGTAAACTTGTAGTGATGAGGATTCTGACCACTTAAACTTTGATGAGCTCTAAGACGAAGATGCAACAGACTAGCCCATGCAAATTGACAGCTCAAACCAGGGCTCTGGTCAAAGGGCTTCAGACTCTTATCTCTCGAGCGTCCGAGATCCTCATCTAAGCTATTCGGTGCAAAGTGAATTCAGGGATAGCAATCTACAAAGTGCAAGAGACAGCAACATTTTTACCCCTGCAAATGAGCAAATGAACACCACTCCTAATTTTAGAGACGATATTTAAGGAAAAATTTTATAATGAGAATTTGGACTTTGTTACTCAGAGGATGAGTGACCTTTCAGATGAGTGCTTTCAATGGGAGTTTTCAAAAACCAAGCACTCCTAATAACTAAGATTATCAAACAGAGCTGCCTCTAAAAGCAAGCCAGTATTTGTGGGGACCAGGACCAGACGCCAAATCAAGTAAGCTTTGCAAGAAAAGTCTAAATACGGTTTGGAAGATTATACTAACATAATTTTGCTGACTTACTTAAATTTGAAGATGAGGAAGAAAGAGAGAGACTTATTCTGTTCTAGCAGTTTGTTAATTCAAATGAATGCATTAAGAAAGACACTTTCCATGGAATAAGAAGCATTCTAAAATCGAAGGACAATGACCTTCAGCAGCCTGTTGTCATCATAATTAAGAACATTAAAACGTTCCCCACTAAAGTCTTGAATGACTTGATCCACCTGATGCACAAATTCAGAGGCAGTCCTTACTTTATGAGGTTCAACTTGTTGCTAGGGATTCAAAATAATAACTAGAATGAATTGCATCTAAGAGTTAATGTGCAGAACTGCATAAAGCTAGTTGTGCGAACTTGCTATTTCCCATGCATGAAGCATGTGATCTTAGAATCAATCTATTCACTGATCCTGAGCAAGAATAATCCCTTTGTCTTTCATCCTGAGGTAGTTTAAAACCTAGTAGAGATCATAAACCTCTATGGAATGAGTATTCTAAAGTTCAAACGCATTCTCAAATATCTGATCTCCACTTTCTTCTTTAATCAAGAATTTTACTACCTCCACGAAACTAGAATTGACTTAAAAGAAGCCTGTGTTCTATAGTCAATAGAATAGATACTCATGCCTAAATTTTTTATTAGATTGATTCATTAATGAATTATAATATTTTTAGTTTAAAGTAAGGGATGGATTGAGTAGTAATTTGAAAAGGGAAGATAGCATAAGAATGGCCTTTTAGTCATTCAACATCAATCTCACTCCAAAAATTTCGACAGACGACCTCAGAAAAGAAGGCATGGATTAAATTTTCCTGAGATATGAGAAGTACTTCATCGCCAAGAGAAAATGGCTAAAAGCTTATGAGATTCTTGAGAACATTAAATTAATCTCTTATTGGAATAGAAATATGTATGTGCAAAGTTTAAGATTGTGCAAAATGTGAATGATCAGCAGACCTTCTCAAGCAGAGACAGAAATATCTTCCGCTACCAATTTCTGCTTAATCTCCTCACTAAGAGACCTATAATTTTCATAATATAGTAATTGAGGATATGAAGAGACCTGCTGATAGACTAAGTTATCTCTATGAGCAGTTCTAGCTGATCAATAACTACTCAGACTTTGTGAAGGAAAAACTGCCTAAAGTAATCTCAAGAGAGTTTTTGCATGAGCAACGCATCCAAGAGTTGAACAAGCTAATTATATTTGAGCTAGAATAAATTGATTTATCTAATTCAGGAAGCAGGAGACCAGCACAAGAAAATCTACCAAGAGCAGTTTAATCAACTCCCTTAGTACAAAATCACCAAGATGAGAAGTTCACTACTAGACTACTTGACTAGTTTGCTGAGCGGAGAGTTCGTGGCCTTGAGGGCTTCAGCAAGCAAGAGTGGCCAGCAAAATAACATGTACTCCATAGGCAACTTGTCTAAATTGCATTAAGGCAGAAAGGCTGCTCATATGCAATTATAACAAGAATCTATTTATATTTTTTTTCTAGCTCTTCTTCAACAGCAGTCTAAGAAAACTTCGAAAGTAGTGCAGGTACAAGGAGAAGCAAACTGTGCTACCTCATCGCAGATGAATTAGTTCATGGACATCAACTTGCAGAACGAGGACAGATACTCAAACTACCCAGAAATCGCTAAACTTAAAGCAGAGGAGAGAAAAGAGCTCTTCGCTAAGTTCAAGCCCAGAGATGAGGAGAGCTTCAAGTGGGTTTTAAAAGAGTGGCTGAAGCACTTCAATGAACTGTACTTCGGTGAGATCGGACAGCTGGATCCACTTCAGGAGCACTTGTTTATGATAGGGTGGAATGACTGCAACAGAGTGCTCAACCCAGACATTGGAGGCAGCATGACCAGGTCAATAATCGATTCCTCGAGAATCCTAAAGTGCAAGTGCTGTTTGCAGAGCACCATCAATCAGAAGATATCTAAGGATGGCTCCAACATAGATGACTTCATTGGAAGCAACCAAGAGAACATGACTATAATTCTCGAACTCTACAAGTATTTCGGCAAAGAGTTCAATTTGGTACTGACTTACAAATTTATTCATTTATTAAGTGTATAAGGTTAATTTTTACTTGACTTATGAAATGTTTAAGAAGATTAACTAGAGAATGGTAGTGCAATAAACTTAAACAGTGACTAGAGGCAAAAGATAGGAGGAGGAAAAGTATAACCTAGATACACCCAAGAGCAACTGAGGGCTATGTTCTTAGTGGCTTTGCAAAATCTAAAGTACATGGGTTACTTCAGTCCCACTAAGCAGAGTATGTTCTTGTTCAAGAAGAACTTCTACGGCAGGGCTTTCCAGAACAAGGAGTCAGCCAAGCTATACAGCATAAACACCAAGCAGAACCAAGATCAAGGGATACGAGGGGGAGAACGACATCAACCTCAACAACCTCTTGCACAAGACCACAGTTAGTAGTCACTACTGACTCACTAAAGAAGGTCAAGTTACATTTTATAATTAATTTCTTGAGAATTTATTTTTCAGGATCCTTTTCAAGCAAGAATTATCTTAATTTGGAAAATTAATAGAAATTATAAGGTAACTTAATTCTGTGTAAACTTTAATTAAAGTATTGTAATCAGATGGCGTGGCCAGTCTCGATGTTGTGCTTTATCTCGGCTGCGAATTTGCCGAAGTTGCGCTGGAGTTTGTCGTTGAACACCTTGTTCCTGTCGTTGATGTAATCGATGTCCTTCTCCTCCACGAACAGCCTCTATCTCTGGAACTCTCCTCTCTTCTCGATCTGCTTTTCCAGATCCTCTACCATCTGGCCCACCCTTTCCTTCTCATCCACTGCTTTGCCTGTGTCATTGGATGCTTGAGCATGGAGTTTCTTGGTTCTCTTGAAGTAAGCTTTATAAAGTGTATCCTCGTTGAATACATCCCACCCGAATGTCATGTTGTTATACTAATAAAATATTTATACTTGAAAAGTTAAATATCTTTAATTTTTGTCTATAGTCTTCTTCTTCTTGGTCTTTTCAGCCTAAATGGCAGTATCAAACGCATAGGCCTTCTCCTTCTCAAAGCCCTAATTATTCAACTCTTTCTAAAGCATGTTCTTGTCCTTCCAGAACTCCTCCTTGTTTCTCCTACGTTCGTACAGATGACCGCCCTCTTGCATTCGCTCCTACTCCTCCACTACTGCCTTGCTATTTAGTTTCCTAGCCTCATTCATCTTCAACTGTAACTCCAGCTTTTTCTGGGCTAGTCTTCCCTCGACAGTTAATTCTTCAACCTTCTCTGTTTACTTTTACTCTTTCAGCTTGAGGAGTTACTGCTTGATGTCCTTCTGCTCCTTTTCTGAGTCAGACTCATCTTCTTGCCCTTTAGCAGAGTTACTTGGCTTTTTGGTCTCCTCTTATTTGTCAAGTGCCTTTTGCTTTTGCTGCTGCTTGAACATTGTCTTGATGTCTCTGTTCTTCAAGTACTCAGTCACTGCATTTGACTCACACATTTATATACTTTATCATGTTTATTTATAATTGACTCATCTTCATCTTGCTAGCGAATGAGTTTCTCTTGAGCGTTGCCTCCAATTTACCCGCAGTCGAAGACGTGCACTGGGATTCGAGGTTTCTCGTACATGTCAGTTGGCACTCTTGCTATAGCTCTGATCACATCCATGCCCTCCACCACTTGTCCAAACACCACATGAACTCCATCCAAGTGAGGGCAAGGCTTAAGAGTCACAAAGAACTGCGAACTGTTAGTGTTGCGGCCGTGGTTTGCCATTGAGAGAAGCCCAGCATGAGAGTGTCTGCGTGTAAAGTTCTCGTCGTTAAAGTACTTTCCATAAATGCTTTCTCCACCTGAGCCTTCGCCAGTTGTTATATCTCCTGCTTGAATAACGAAATCATCGACGATTCGATGCACCTTGCACCCCAAGTAGTGTAACTTCTTCTTAGAAATCTTTCCAGTTCCATAGTCGCCTGAATATGAATAGTCAATAAATGAAGTAAGGAGAAATTAATGCCCGAATAAAGATCAGAGCATTCTACTTACCAGTACAGAGTCCTCTGAAGTTTTCAGCAGTCTTTGGCGTGATATCTTAGAACAATTCAAACACTACTCTTCCAGCTATAAAAATAATGAGAAACAGCATCATAGTTTAATTAAATACCTGGTTTGGCTCCTATGGTGAAGTCCATGTATACTCTTACGTTCTTTGGCATTTCTATATTCAATTTATAATTCTATCTCTATTAATTCAAGAATATTAACTTTAATAGTCGGAGATGAATTTGAAATAGGCTACTTTTTAAAATAGAGAATAAGAATAAAATGGATAAAATTCAGTTCAACTCGATTGCACCCAGATCCAGAGAAGAAAGAGTAAGCTATCTAAATCTAAGAGGATGCTAAATAAATGATTTAAAGGTATCGATGAAGGACCGAGAAAGAATAGAGCAGAAGAGACTCAAAGAGAGAGTGGGCGGTTTTGAGAAATACGTTGACTCTGCTTAGATTCATAACCCAGACCCTATCTCAACCTATTACGTAACAGGTAAATTTCAAATTCAAAGCACTTCCTTCAAAGTAAGCAATATATTTATAGAGGCTCAAAGATTTGACAAGGACTTCGCAGTCGTAGATAAGTACGGAAGAGCAGACTAATTTGACAAGAAATTGACCAAGTTATCTCACTTGAGGAAAGAAAGGCTGGACAGAGACTTGAATCTCTGGGAGCGCAGAGAAGTTAAAGATGAGCACTAGGAGAAAAGACTTGCCACGAAGATAGACAAGTATCAAGCAGGCAAAAAGAACCTTGGAGGTGCAGCATATAACATCGTTAATTTGGACTATGACAGCAATACACATGGAGAGAAGCTGAAAACCACGGACTAAGATGCGAAGGTGAGAGCTCTGATAAGAAGCAAGAATCTAGACTAGAAGAACAACTGCGGATTCAATATCCTCACTGGAGAGAACAGGCAGACTGTAAATGTTCCCCACCATTAAAGGTATAATCCTTTGCAAAGTGCAGGAGGAATGCTTGCCTCCACCCCTAAAATGTAGTATGCTCAAGCAATGCCCTTAGGTTCCAGCTAATCTTAAAGGTCTGTAGCCTTCTATCCACCTCAATCATAACAATCTTAGAGGCCCCTCTAGAGTAGAGCAGCTTCTGGAATTCTCCCTGGTATGAATTGACATGAATTTGTAGAACTTATAAAACTACTATAGACACTAACTCTTATAGAATTCAAATAAATTTGACTTTCTATATTCATATTTTATGATAAAGTTCCCAGATGAATTCTATTCTATGAAAATAATCAAATAAATTCTTTGCTTGATTTGCTATGGAGTCGTCAGGAGGAGGATGTTGTGGAGGTTCAAAAAAGCCAGCTGCTAGAAACTAGTAAACAATGACTGGCCTAAATATGAAAAATGCCAATACGGGGAGCAGTAATCTCAACTCGGATCCTTTTGGGCGTTAGAAACCTGGGCAAAACTAAATGCAGTAGATTGAAGCTAAGGTTGTACTCTTGGGTGACTCTGGGGTCGGAAAGTCTAGTATCGCTTAACGTTTTTGCAGAGGAGTATTCTAGGATTAGCATGATGTGACAATTGGAGGAGCTTATTTGTAGCAAGTGATTACCCTTGGAGGGTAAGGATAGAACGGACAAAATTAAAATAACGCTGCAAATGGCGCCTAGCAAGAGCAGTAGCAAGTAAAGATGCACATCTGGGACACAGGAGGCTCAGAGAAGTTCAGGTCCATGGTATCACTTTACTACAAAGACGCTGCTGCCGCTATCATCTGCTATGATCTATGATGTTGATTCAATAATTTTTCTTTCTATCTCTCAGACGAAAAGTCGTTTAACTCAGTGTTCTTCTGGATAAATGAGATGATGAATAACTCAAACAACGAGTGCGAAAACTTTGTGCTAGCTCTGTGTGGCAACAAGTCAGACTTAGATGCGGCTCTCAAAAAGATCTCCTACTAAAGTGCGAGTGAGGTGGCTAAGAAGCATAACATGATATTGGCAGAGTGCAGTGCCAAGACTGGTGAAGGAGTGCAGCAGATGTTTAAGAAGCTAGCTGAGAAGATAGTCCTTATTAAAAAGATGGAGAGCTAAAGTTAGAACAATGGCAGGTATTGAGGCACAAAGACATTCTTAATCCATTAGGATTCGCAGAAGATAAAGAATTAAGGAGCATGTAGATATAGTATGAGTATTTAGAGAGTATAAATGTTTATGCTTCAGATCAAGTTAGTTTGATGATAAGCTATCAAAGTTAATATTTCATCACAGTTAATGCAAATAATTTATCCTCTTTTAAAGGAGTTCTCATCTCGTTTTCTCATCTGAAAGATGCTCCGAGCATATTCTTGGCTGCACCTCCGAAGAGTCTGATGCCTGTCTTACCAGCTGGGAAGGTGTTGCAGAAAAAGAGGAGCACAGCGTTTAACTCTATCACTATAAAGAGAAGTGACCATAGGTAGCTGCCAACAATAATGCTGAAGTAAAGGCTGAGGATCATACTTCCTGCCAGCACTGATGATGCTGCAACATTCTTCCTTTCAGTTAACTTGGCAGCATAGGTGGCTGGACCATTCATGAAAGCCAGAGCTACTACTAAGAGGATCACAGACAAAGTGAACAGAGTAGTGAAGCGTTGAGGGCTCAGAATAATAGTGGGTAGAGTGAAAATTGCTAGAAGCATGAACAAACCACTCAAGAAGAAGCAGGCAAAGGCTTTAGTGTAATCCTTCTAGTCGTTCATTTTAGAGATCACAAATCTGACTGGTGCCGGTTGGTTTTAGTCTTTTAAATATTAAAGATAGAGAAGATAAATTGAAATTGATTAGTCCGGCTGCTAATTTTGTTGATTAGGAAAGAATCGGCCTTTGAAATTTTCGTAGGATGAGGACAGATAGTGGTTGGCTCCAGGAGTGCTCTCCAAGTCTTGAGTGAGGGAGGACCTAGTTGAATGAGCTGAGGATTAATCTTGACTTTGAGAACTTGAACTGAATAGATTGAACAAGGTTTTGGGCTCTGCCTTTATCTATATATCACTTTGCTTAAGATTGTTAGCAAAAGTGGAATAAATGTCGTTCATTGCTGATGTAGATGCGAATTATATTAGATTAATTAATTATAAATTTAAAAGCAGGAGGATCTATAACTCTTCCAGAAATAAGATTATACGAGAAACTTCAGAAGTAAGAGGCAGATGGTAGTTTCTTAAAGGGAAATGCTTTGAAATATTATAGATAAGTTAGCAAGGAGCATATTAATGCACAAAAGGGCAGTTGGTTCATAGTTTAAGTTTAATATACTATCTATTCTCATGCGAAGGTCTTCTTGGTCATTATGTTGAAGAAGTCATCTAGAGTCACAGCTCCGTCTCCGTTCGAGTCAGCTCTGTCAATCATCTCTTGCAGTTCTTCGTCTGTCATCGTCTCTCCGAGTTCACGGGCCACTCTTCTCAGATTCCTGAGAGTGATGGTACCAGTGTTGTCGTCATCGAATAGTCTGAACACCTTGGAGATATCCTCACGAGTATCTTTGTCACTCATGCGGGCAGTCATCATATCCAAGAACTCCTCGAAGTCGATGGTTCCACTCTTGTTCTTGTCCAAGTCGCTGATCATTTGGAAGATGGTCTGGTTCTTAGCTTCGAATCCGAGTGACTACATAGCTGCCTTGAGTTCCTTGGGATCTATGGAACCACTGCCATCAGTGTCGAATAAATCGAAGGCTTCCTTTATTTCCTCAATCTCATCTTCAGTGAGGCCTGGGCGCTCGTACTTCTTTGCGTTGAACTTGGGTCCCTTTCTGGCAGCCATTTGATTGTCGGTGGCGGTTGGAAATTAGAAAAATGAAAGTTTAAATTATTAAGTTTCAAATTTATTTCCATTAAGAAAACACAAGATCAAATCAACTTACTTATGAAATAGAAATGATATAACGAGTTCAATATGCAAGTCAGAGCTCTTCAAAAATTCAGACAGGGAGCCTTATATTCGACAGTAAAATACTTTATTATTCCTATTCAAAAGCAATTCTTGAACTGAGAGTCAAGTCAAAGTTAGATTTGAGCAGCTTTTTCACTCCTTAAATTTATAAAATAAATTGAGTTCGCCAATAAAGGCAAACTTTGTTGTATAAAGTGGCAAAGTTCCTTAATGTCAGACAAATTAAGAATGAAACCGTCTCTAAGCTAATTTCTGTCAGGAGTGTATTTTAGATTCTTCTTTAGGACTAATTCTTTTATTCCTTTTGAGCTAGGCCTAAATAAGGAGTAAAAAACCTCGTACTTCACATTTGATGATGTCTCTTAAATTTCAAACTTCAGGTACAAGTATTTAGCATCCTTGTACTCTATCTCATATTCTAAAACTACTGGCTACATTTTTGTAGTAACTGATATGCTTCTCTCTTCTTTTAAGTTTCTTCTTGCACTATTCTTTGACTAATTCTTCGCATCTAAGTCTGATATAATATAAATTACTGTATAATAGATAATTATGATGGGGTCTTATTTTCATTGGTCTAGTCTTCTTGCACCTCTGAAATCACAGATAACTGTCTGTTTTTTATGATACTTTTTCCAGTTACAAATTTCAAAATCTCATCGTTATTTGAGCTCACTTCCTTCATCAATTCTACTGAGAAACTTAAATCATCATCACCTGAATTGAATTAATTCCCAAAATTTGTATTTAGATCTTTTAATGGAATTTTGACATCAGACATCTTTTCAATTCTATCGGCTTCAGCTTATTGCTACTGTGTTCCTATGTCATTTACTAATTTTAAATGAGAATAATCCTTGTTTAAAGTTTGCTCAGTAACCGGTTTGCTTTGACTTAACTTCTTAAGTTTGATGCTATTTTTCTTAAAGTTTAAGGTCACAAGTTCAGGTAAGACTATCTTTGCAAAGTCAAGACTCTTTTGCTCCCACTAAGAGCCTTTCTTATTCTATAAGATCGAAGTTTGTAATATTCTACTAATCTTCTTCATTAACTTTTCCAAAGCAATTTCTAAATTATTTAAGCTATTGCATTCAACACTCACTATAACTTTCTTGCTTGCTGCATCGTAGCTGGCTTTTAGATTGTAGTCCTTTCCATTCTAATGCCTTACCCAAGAATGAAATATTTTATAATCCTTATTTTTATTATCAAGTGTATCTTGGGACAAGGATTATTTTACCAATTGTATTATTAAATTAGAAAGTTAAAATTCAGGACGCACACGACCGGCACTAGGCACAGGTCGCCCTTACCTGAAGGCTTTCTGGTTTGGTAATCCATTGGCTGGTGGGTGAGTGCTTAAATGAGGCAAGGGATAATGGCAGTCGAAGCCCTGGGGAAGGTGGTTGAGCTGCTCACTGGAGAGATAATCAAAGGTGAGTGGTTCCCACTCACCCTCCTAATCCTGTTAGCGTGGAGGGACGAGATCTATGGGCAAACACTCAGTCATGCAGCTGGACAGCGAAGCCAGACGCTACGGAGCAGCGACTTGCTCTCGGTCTGAAGCTACCTGATTTTTTTTTCTCCTTTTTGATTTTTTGGATGGTCTGCAGAAGCCGGGGGCTTCTTCTCAGAATGTGAGGTGGCAGGGGTGCCATATGTTTAATATCCCTATTAGGCTGGTAGGTTTGTGTGCGTCAGATAAGTGCGTCACAGCAATATCATTGAGGTCACGGCCTATTTTATTTATGCCGGGACCTTTAATTCCCTTTAATTAATTAATTAATTTAATTATTTATTTTACCTAATGTGAAGTATTTGTTGGCTATATCAGATGATAATTTAATTCTCCAGCTTTCTTACTCTATACTTTGATTAGATATTCCTTGCTTTTAATATCCCCAATGAAAGATCTATAAATGTATGTAATTAAATTATAAGTTCCTTTCTAAGTCAATTAAGAAATCTCTCTTGACAACCTACTTAAGTATTTCACTTTATCTTACTCTGCCTCATCTCCAAATAGTAGAGCATTCTTTTTTGTTAAGAGCAACAAATCTTGTGAAAACTTAAAATCTATAACCAAACTTCTCCCATCAGAACTTAGAATTAGATAGTCGATCATTTAAGCACCTGTAATCCCACTCTTATTCATATGATAGATACAACTGTAGGGAATTTTAAATTTCTGAACTATTGATTTCTACTCTAAGAGTTCTTCCAAATTTCTGAATTCCACAAAGTAGTGTCCTTTTTCTGTAACTAGCTTTACACTGTATTGAATTCCATTTATCCTTCGACTTATTTCACTAACTAACAATCGTTGTTCTTTTTATACTAGTAGGAGATGTTTCCTTAATGCTGCTCTCAGTTTAGCCTGGATGAAAAAAAGTATAAATTTGAAAGATTGTTATTCTAGAGAAGGCAAATTTTCTATCTTGTTTATTTCTTGCCTCATTTTAAATTGCTTATTTCGTTTTATCTATGAACTAAAGAGGGAGTTAATTAAAAGCAAAATCTCTTTATTGAACCACTCCATAATTAAAACTCTTTCTTTGGCGAGCTATTTCAAATCCTTTCTTTCTGTTCTTTATTATACTATTATGATATAATAAGATAGTTAATTTATTACATCTCCAATTGTGCTATCAATTTGTAACAGCTTTAAATAACAACAAAATAATTTTTAATTTCGCCTTTACCATTATTGACTTTAATTTAAATTTCTTTTCTGTCTTAATTTGGAATACTCTAGCTTGAATTATTTTCCCCTTTTTTGTTTTGTGACATAGAATCTTAATTTAGTAGTTTGAGTTGTCTGTTTTTGAGAGGATTTATATCTGTAGAAATGAATGAGACTGGTTTCCCTTTTCCAGACTTGCCACTTCGATTTTTTTAGGCTGTTAATGAATAATTTCTACTGGTGCTTATTAAACTTCCTCCGTACTATTAATAGCTTTCTAAGTGCCTATATCATTTGATTATTGCTTTTCAGAAACTTATTTACTTTCGGCTTCCACAATAAGAAACTCTATAACTTTTTCATGCTTTTAGCTATTTCTTATCAGCTCACTTTATATTTCCGCATTATTATCCGATTAATACATTTGTTTTCCAGTCAGTAATAAAGCAATGTATTTTTGATATCCTCCCTCACTTTGAGTATTTCTTAGAGCAATCTAGAGTAAGTCACTCTTTATCTTAATTAAAATATTTATCAGAGTAAAGATCTCCTCCTTATCCAATTGTAAATCCAAAGCAGTTGATTGAGAGAGATAATATTCACTTAATTGATTCAAAGACAATTTTACATCAATATCACTGGTTTTAGTGCTAACTTAGCTCAGAATTATACTTACTAAGTCCTTGGTTTCATCATAAATTACCTCAATGAGCAAAATAATAAATTAGCCTTTCCTGTTCTTAATGGAGATATTTTCTTTAAAATATTACAATTGGCCTTTTTATTGATTGATTCAAGCTTGTCCTGGATTATTAAAGGGATTATTTTCTCTAATCTTCACTCAAAGAACTGATTTTATCTGGAGACTCTTCGTACTTATCTATGAAACCGAACTCTTCGTTATCTTAATCAATTTATACAGAAGCTTCATTTAATACATTATTTTGTTCTTGGAGTGTAATTTCTTAGCCAGATTTTATGATTTCATTTTGACCTTAAATATCCTAGACTTCTAACCCTATGCTTTATATTTCTCCTTTTTGCTGCCTTAAGGCTTATTAGTTCATAATATCTTCTTCTTGGTGTATATCAACTAGGAAAACCCCACAATCATTAGGTTCTTATAAATTCTATTATGGAACTTATATTGGCTATTCTGTTGTTCTGTTTCCTAAAATTTAGCTGTTCTAGGATTATAACAATACCCATAAATAAGATATGATAAAAATATTATATTGGGGCAAAGATTAAGAAGAGATCCCCTTGCTTGGAATTGCTTAATGCTTTACTATTTGGTCATCGGACTCATATTGCATTTGCTCTAAGCTCTCCCCATCGATTAAAGAATATTTCTCATCTCACTTTGCGATTACTCTGCAGCTGATTGATGAATTTCTTCTTCAATACCTTCTTCATCTTTTACTTCTTCTTTAAAGTAAAGTAAAGTAATGTAAAATTTAGGGAATATAAATAATAATCAATTTAAAAACCAGCACTTATTACAGTACTAGTTAGTAAATCGTATTATGGTCCTATGTAAGACTTCTTCTTTAATGATTGAAGATTTCTCTTCGTTTAATTATACTTCGGCCTCATGAAGAATTATTTAAGCATCAAGCACTTGTTAAGGAGTTGCTCTTTTCTCTTCTTCTAATTCAGAATTTAGACCCAGATTTAAATTTGGTTAAGCATCTATCATATCTGCTCCAAGTTATGTTTAGCTCTTAAATTATTCATCTTCCTTCAAGGAAGGTTGATTAAGACTCTTCTCTTATTTCTACTCCTCATCATCATCTTCGAAATCTTAGCCCACCCGTAAGTTCACTATATCTTACTCTTCATTACATTCAAAAGGCTGCTTTTCTACTCCTTCTTATATCTAACAAAAATAAAAATAAAATTTTATTAAGATAAGGGACTAATGAGTTCAATTAAATTATTCTCAGTAAGACTTAGCTGGAACAAACAAGTTTATTGAAGTCTTAAATTAACTCCTTTATCATTCTCATTCTCATTAGCATTTTTCATTCTCTTTATCATATAGCACATCCCTATCTAATTTTCGAAGCTTTGACTCCCAAATTATGCCAAAAATAAGTCTTTAGCTTCCTAACTCGCTACAAATGACTATGAAAATTCTCTTAACTTCTTATGGATCTTGCTTCGGACTACAAGTGCTATTCCTTTGTGAAAGTGCAGCATTCTTGAAGTTAGTTATAGCTTTTGGAGTGTTTCAGGGTATTTTTCATACTTCTGCATGCATCCTTCAATCAGCAAATCTATCAGAGAAATGCTTTATGAGATGTAGTCCTTGCTCTCTAGATAACTAAAGTTGTGTAAAAAAACAAATGAGTGCTTACTTCTTCTTAATGAATTGATAATGAGACATCATTATATAAGCTAGGTAGTAGCTTTCATTCAAAGCAGAGTTTTCTAATTTTGAGAGGTTGTCCAAGGCTTGAGTAATTTTAACCAGACCTTCATCGATAATTCCTAAACTATGAATATTAAGAGGAGTAATTTTAATTTTACTTTAGAAGTAGTTCACTCATGTTCAACCTTATCTTAAATAGCTAGAGTTACTTCT
Organism: Tetmemena sp. SeJ-2015; assembly: GCA_027382625.1. Lineage (NCBI taxonomy): Eukaryota > Ciliophora > Spirotrichea > Sporadotrichida > Oxytrichidae > Tetmemena > Tetmemena sp. SeJ-2015. Next base: position 81,932 of record JAJKFJ010021942.1, on the reverse strand, counting down.
TAGGTAAATCATTCATTAGCTAGAACTTTTCATTAAGCTTAAGAATCTTAACCGAGCTTTGGAATTTATAAGCTTTGTTGAGATCAAAGAGTCGCTAATCAACTAAAATATCCAAGTTCTTTAAAGATTCAAGAACGGTTTCTGAATTGTTGACTCCATTTGCTACTATCTATCTTTAGATCAAAATAATTAAAAATAAAGAAAAATAACTGTTTATTTGTAAGATGTCATTTATGATCAAATTAATAAGGCCATATTATTTTGAAACGGTCTAGCGCTTATTTTTCTTCTTTCCTTGTATATTATTTGAGAATTTATTAGGGGACAAATTTATAAAATCCTCATTAATTTAAGGGCTACTGACTATGCCAAAATGAGGATGAATCTGTAACTACTTCACAGAATCTAGTTCTGCTTTATTTTGACGTTTTAAATTATTATGAATCTTATCGATTAAAAAATTTGTAACAAATGACAAATAAAATAATAGCAAATTAATCAATACTGAGAAAATTAAGGATAAAATAAAAATATATTTTTACCATCGATACTCTTAATGGCATTTTGTGTATGCTTTTACTTTTACTCTGTATTGTGAGTAGAAATGATATCAAAAGCAGGTTATTAAGGGGACAAGATTCCTTTAGTATTGAATAAAAAACTTAAAATAGTTTAAATTTTGAATTGTATTGAATTTATGGCTAGACTTGAGAGAGTAATTGAAAGGTTCTTGTCTAAATTCAAAATGGCTTTTCCTACTTTTTGATGATCTTGAAGTTTTTTATTGAACCTTTTAAAAACCTTGCAGAGTTTGATGGGCATCTACTTTATCTTATATATTGCTAGAAATCCATTTTCCATTAGTTTATGGAAAGTTTTTAGGATTTTAAAGTTGCTAAGTTTGATCCAAATTCCTCAAAGTGAAAAAGTTTTGCTAAGTTTAACTGATTTACTAATTTATGGCCTCTCCATTTTCTTGCTAAAAAGATTAGGGAGTGAAAACCTAAGTGCTTAATCCAACAGCATAAAATTTTATAAAACATAGATTTGCATTACCATTGAAATTGCTCTATAAAATATCGTCTTGAAGATGATGCCTATGACTTAGGAATTAAGATGAGAGGACATTGCCCATATTTTTGTTTGAATTTGGATAATCAGAAATGATTCTCCTATGTTTAGCCAAAAATAAATTAAAATGTTTCTTTCTTCTCATAGATTTAGAGGATTTAGTGAGTTTTTCTGAGTATTTCTACACCATAAATAACTCATTATAAATTAAAGCCATATCTTAAATTTGAATGAGTTAGTGTTTATCTTGCTGCTCTTGTTAACTTAAGATCTTGTGCTTTTGATTTATAATCTAGCTCTTAAGACTTTGAGAGTCCATCTGTGGGAAACTTTTGACTGCATTTTGTAAGTGTGCACTTTAATCAAAATTTAAAGGATTCTTAGATTAGTAATTAGTTTCTCCTCCATTTTCTCTATTTGTTTAACTTTATTAGCTTCTTCTCATGCTGCTGCCACTTTCTTTATGAATATATGGATATAATTGGTTTTAATTATTTTCTTGTTTGGATATTCTTTGCAAATCTTTGATTTTTTAACTCCTTTAGTAAAATACTTGATTTGTGAAATCACTTTTCATGTCTGAATGAGGTGCAATGGAATACGGCTACACCACTTTGTAATCTCCCTTTTAATTCATGCTCTATCCATAGTTAAGTTGAGATTCTTACATATTAAATTCCTTAATTATAATTTACATTAATGAGAGAAAGTAAATCGCCCATAGGATTCTTATTCAAGAAATACTAAAATAAAATATAATAATCAATGTCAAAAGACCCTAAAGTGCAAGCTATTCCGAAAACTGCTTAGGAGGGGCACTTTGCCTGGCAACAGATAATTAATAAAGAGTCAACTGCTAAGTTAGTGTAAGTAAAATTATTTATTTATCTGGGATGAGAAATATAAAAAAGTTAGAGTTTACTTTTGCTTCGATACATTTATCTTAGGTCTCTAAAAAAGGGATTGAATCTTGGGTTGGTAAATGCCATTCCTTTGAAGGACATTTAGACAATAGAACTAAATTAAACTGCTGAGAAGATTATTGCTCATGCTGATCAAACTCTTAGCTCCAATAATTTATCAAAGCCAACTCTCTTAATAAAGAAGGACTTAGTAATCGGGGAAATAGACAATAAACTTAAGGAGCAGTAAGAGGCCAGAAAGCAATCGCCAAGAAAATAAGTTTAAGAGAATCACTCATTTGTTGAAAATAACACGATATAAAAAGATTAGAAACCTTAAACGATAGCATAGAATCAATCTCAGAAAATAATCTACGATCCAAAGTTTGATAGAGTGCAAGATATGATCAAGCTTAAATCAGATGACCTTAGAATAGACAGTCTTGGTCTAAAAGCGAATTAACAGACTAAGACTCAAAGACTTAAAGAATTAAAGGAAGCGAGTCAAGGAAGTTTTGGATTAGTATCTGCTGCTAGTACTTCAACCTTTACAAATTCCAATAAATTTACAAGTTTACCTCCTTATGCTCTCTACAACCCTAAAAATAATATGCTGAATTCTAACTTGCAAGAATTGACAAAAGAAAGACCAAAGTTGCTTTTGAATGCTCCAAAAGATAGGCTGTCGAAGAAATTTTATGAACAATCTGAGCGATACCCCTATATGAACGATAATCTTAACAAATATCCTTCAATATGCAATCATTCATCAATTTTATCTTGATCTATCTTTTCCTGAAATAAAGTCACATATAAAGCTGGACTAGGTAGTGCTTAATCCATCTTCCATAGCAGACGAGATTAAGAAGGCTCAGTATATGAGTTAGGGAAATTTTTAAGCAGAGAAGAATCTGTTGAAGGCCTAGAACATATATAGGCCTAATGAAGAATTTGTAGACAGTTACAAAAATCATAACACTAATTCTATTCAGAAGGTAGTTAAGCGAAATATCAACATTAGCTATGATAACGTGCTCATGAGCGAGCAACCTCGTAAGATATTGGTTGCATTAATTAATGTATTTATAGTTGTGAGTATGAAGGTATCCCAAGGTTAGACGAGGAATACTTCTTACTAGGCTCCTTTTAAAACTGTGGATAATAACAATCAATAGTAAGCTTTATGAAACTAATTTCATTTGTAGTTAAACCTTAAATGGTATGAAGAGTCTTGAGACTCTAAAGCTAAAATCCTAAAAGAAAACCTTTAGAGGTCTCTATCAGGATCCTTTTCAAGACCAGCTCAATCTCTCCTATCTGACTGCTTAAGATAGAGCACCTGCAGTCTATGATGAGAATTATAATGATACCATGACCCTGATGAAGCCTCTGAATTTATCCAAATAAAACCTAATGACCTCCTAGTTTTAAAGATAAAACTCATCTGCACGAGTAGACGAGGCTAAATAGAACTTCATTCGCAGAAAGAATGAGTTCTTGTAAAAGAAAGCTGCAAAGCTAAGCAACATAGAATCTAATAGATCAATTGATTAGGAAGAAAAGATTAAAGAGCAGAAACAAAAGATTAGCCAGCTACTCATGTAAGCTCAAAGTTAAATAATTGGCACGCAGAGGAAAGTTAAGTCTACAGTTAGAGGAGTAACTAATCATCAAGGTGGATCTTAAGTAGTAATTTGACTTATTTGAACTTTTAATTTGTTGACATGTAAAGATTTAATTTAAGCATTAAGGTAAGAATCCATTTTGTGAATGATTCAAATTAATATTCGGTTAAAAAATCAAAGCTTATTTTTGGAGGAATCTTAAGCGCCTATTCTTTGATTGAAAAAGGCTTGGTTAGCACCCATAGCCATAGATTTTTTCATGGCATCTACTCCGAGTCCTTTAACTTATTTCCCTCCTCCCGCAATTCTTAAAATTAAAAACTAAAGAAGCAGTAGGAGTATTTGCGAGAATATTAAACACATTTTTGTTGTTGATACCATTCTTAAGCATGTACTAAGCGGCTGCTTTCTAACCTGAGGACATGAGTTATTGAGTGAGATTAACTGCCTATAAAATAAATAATTTCTAGGAGTGAAGATTTTCTAGAGCTGCCGTCTATGACGCTGTATGAGCTTGCGAGTTATTTTAAAATAAGCTGCCATTTTGAGAGCCTTACCCCCCAACTTTAGGGCTGAAGAATTAAGATTTATGTCTCTGGCTCTAAAGTGAATGAGACTATGAAGGGGATGAGAGATTTGGTAGATTTAAATATTTTACACAAAGAAATATATTGTCTTTGTAAAGTTTGTCCATACTCTTGGCATGATAGAATTGCTATTAACCTTCACCTAGCAGAGGAGTTCCCTCAGTCTATCCCCCAAAAAGTTATTATGAATTTGCATCATCCATATTAAGTGACTCTATATTTTTAGCTTTCTTGGGTGATCTTGCTTTCTAGTTCATTCGTCTGTTAAAAACTGTGCTTCCATCTTCATGCTCATCAATCGAGGAATCAGAAACACTCTCGTCCAAACTTATTGGAGGATTATGCTCAAAATAAGGAGAAGAAAAAAGCATGAAAATTATTTAAGCTACTTGAGCTTATGCTATCGAATCAATTTATCGTACTCTTATTTCTGCTATTCAAGTTATTGATGCTTTACATAGAGATGCTTATCATTTAAATTCATTTTCTTAAACTTCTTAGTCATCTCTTTTATCTACAAAGTAAGCTAACAAATTTCTATCTTACAATTATGTCCTTCTCCTCAATCATCTTGCGGTATTACTTTAGCAAAGATGGATTAGTTTCAACTTCCTTTGCTAGTACTTGCTTATCAGTGCCACCTCCACTAGCTGAGCTTCTTTATAGCATCTACGCATTCTCTTTAGCTTAAGCTGTCTTCCTCTGCATCTCTTTAAGCTGCTCAAACTGTTTCTCATTTTCTTGCCTTAAAAACTCTATTCGCTTCTTTCTATTGTCTAGTTTCATCTTTAGTACTCCACACTGTTTCTTGAAACCCTCAGCCTCAACAGCTAATCTCTCTACCTACTCTGTTAAAGACGCAGCCTAACTGTCTCTAGTTGAAAACGATTTCAGCTTCTCTTTGTAAGACTATAGCTCAACCTCTAGGAAACGAATCTTTTCCTCAAACTGAGCCGCTTAAACGGCGTATTTGCCTTTGTTGGCAACTTCCCTATTCATGGTTTTGAGTTCTTTATCATGGTTGTATTTTTCTCTGGTCATATCTTGAACATATTTATTCTCAAGCACCTTTACTCTCTCTTACAGTTTCTAATGCTCGCTCACCTTCTCCTTCAACTTCATTCAATTCATGTATATAGAAATAATATAAGAACTACACATATTGAGATTATCTGCACATCTCTGTCAGCTATGTCCTTCTTGAGTGAGTCAATTTCAGTTTGCTTGCTACTTAGGGTATCTAACAAGTTTTCATTGGTCGATTTAATGTCTTCAATGATTGTCTTGGTGGTGTCTACTATCTTTTGCTTTTGTCTGAGGTTATCCTAGTTCTCCCGCACCATGCGCTCTATCTCAATCAATAAGCGTTTCTTTTCTGCTTTGAGAGCCTCTACCTTTATCCTCATCTATACAAAGAATTCATCTTTCTCTATCATTATATGACTAGAGGCTTGCCCTCCAGACCCATCGTAGTTTATAATGACTGAAGTGGGTTCAGCTTGTGATTTTGTAGAGGAGCGAAGGTAGGGAGCAAGATGCCGTTCCTCTGGCTCATTCATGGGATAAAATGGATCAGTCTTTTGGTGTTTAGCCTTTAACTCGTCAATCTAACGCTCTATCTTATGCACACATCCTCTTATGAAGTCAACAATCAATTCAGAAATATAATTGATCTATAAAAGCACTTAAGTTGATTAAACGATGTAGGTGCTAAGTTTGAGGAGTCGAGTTCTCTCTTTGTCTTACTCTGTAGGTTGTATTGCAGGGTTAAGCTATATGAAAATTTGAGAAAGAATTTGATAATTTACATAGAAGTAGAAACTAATTAGCTACTCTTGAGTGGTTGATTTCTCTTTTTCCAAGTCTTAAATTCGTTTGTCTTTCTCTTCGAAAACTTTAATGGTTCTCTTTGATCCTTTGCCCTTGTTTATGGCATTTAGACCATACCCCGCAGATATATTAGCACCCAAGTTCACTGCAGAGCTAGATTTATTCAGATGAGGACTTGGGCTATTGCTGAAAAATTAAACGATATATAACATTAGATGAAGTTCGATGATTTTGAAAAAGGGTTCATGCTTTTAGTTATCTAATTTATAATTAAAGCACTTTATCTCGTTTAAGATTTCATATTCATTTAAACAAATGGTAGAATGATGGAGAGCTCATTTTTTATAAACAAGTTTAAGCCCTTTTTATAATATTCTGAGAGGCAATTTCATTAGCCACAAGAAAATTATAAGCGCAAAAATGTAAAGGCAAGCATGAACATCAAGTTCGTAGTTTGCGATGAAATAATTCATGCTTAAAATAATAAATTCACTAATTTATTTATATGAAGCCTAGGTTCATTAAATTTTAAGGCTGGAAATGACTGACATCACCACCTAGTTCAAAAGCATAGTTAACCCAGTATACTAAGTCTTCATCTCCTGAGCTTAGACTGTTTATATATCCTATCCTTGAGTCTCCTGTTCCAAGTTCGTGCTCTTTTTCAAATAAAACGGCCTTTCGATACACTTAAAAGCTATCTCTGAAGAATTAGTTTTTCTCTAGGTAACTAACAGCTTCCACTAGCTCTGCGCCAGTTTTTCTCTGAAGGCAGTAGCCCTTCTTATATATGTGCACTTATTCACACATGTAAATCTGATCTACAATTTGAGTAGGGGAGATCATTACCGCCTTTCCTGCAGTGATAAAAAAAACATTTCGCATATAAATAATGAATGCCTCATAGAGGGAGTTCTCTCCCCCAGAAGTGTGTAAAATTTTAACCTGCTCAAGCTGAAGTAACTCAGGCTATCGGATGAAATTTTATACCATTACGTTTGGAAAGCTCTTTAGTCTCATCATAAGCTCTGGACTATACTGCTTCTCAGAATTTTCATTTTAAACTGAAATTATCACACCCCAATCCCTCCTTTTTGCCAAGAATTCTATGAATCCTAGTAAGTCCTTATTTGTGTAAAACATAGTAGACCCTCTGGTTGCAATCATAATTTTATTATAGTTCTCAATGAATTCAGCATAAGTATCTAAAATTAAATGTAAAATACGCTTACTAGAATAATCTGAGATCTTTTTGAGTTGAAAAATATTTTGCTGATACTTGTTTTGTGATATTTTAACATTTGGAGCAATTGGAAGTGGTAAATTATTTCCACCGAGCATAGTGCTAACTTGAATTATGTCTGGGAATCGTTTCTAATATTTGATATTCTCATAGAAAGCAACTTTATTAGGATGAGTTAAGCCAAAGTCCCTAAGATATCTGTCGTAGGACTGCAAATAGTGCTCAAAGTTTAATGAAGCATATTTAAAATGGTAAAGTTAGAGTATACATTGATAAATCTCATCTTGAGTGATTTCATCTAGTCTATAGGGGATAATTCTAGTGAATACTTGTAATAATTATCAAATTTCAAGTTCAGCTTATAAAATAATGTATTAAATTGTAGTTGACCACTCGCATCATCGGAGTGTGGCAGCCGTGCAGAAGCTATGTCTTCATTCTGTGAGCCAACTGAGGATCGATGTGAGTGGGCAGCATCAACCACACTGGAATAAATATAAATGAATATGGGCGAACATTTGAGCAAACATCTCGTGAAACTCATGGAACTCAGTTATCAATGAAAAGCTATTTCATTTATTTTATTATCAAGATATCGAATCTTTGCTTTCTTAGTTGCTTTATTACTAGGTTATCTTCATCTAAGAGCCACATTTAATAGAATATATAATTTATAATTGACATTGGGAACTGATGGTAAAGTCCTGTGATCACCGTTCCATTACTGTGAAAGTATGGGAAAAAACTGTAATTTATCAATCTAATGCCACTCTTTAGCTGTCCAAATTTTGAAAAATAAAGTATAAGAAAATTTCTCCTAGAATGGGTTTTAAGGGCCAGCTAAGAAAGTTATTTCGTAGAGGCCTGTCTCCACCAAATCTTTGGCCATCACGTAATTATTGAAGAGATGGCTGTTCGAGTCAAAACCAAAGTAGAGAATCTATCTCTTAAATTAAATAAAAAACTTAAATAATCTCTTAGACTCATTTCTTTTTAGTGACCTTTCCCTCAGCCTCTCAAACGAGGAAATACTTTGCTATTACATAATCATGTAATTTGAATGTTAAACTAATTTTCCTTATAAAAAATGCAATATTTTATCTACTTGATTTTTTCTGGACTGTAAATATTTGTCTTCTGTTATTAGGCTTAAATTGAATTACTTATGAACAAGATTATGGTTAGAAAGATATTAGCTCCCATTTTTATTAAATTAATTAGTAAATTTTGAGAATATGATTCACAGTGAATAATTTCAAGAAATATAACTTAAGGAAATCAAAATAGCTATCAAACTTATGATCAAGGGCAAATTAATTTATATGCTCGAGAGTCCACTTAAACACCACATATACTGCTAAACTATAGTTATATATTTATATTTTAAAATAATTTTCTATTGTTTTATATTCCTCCAACTTTCATGTATCCATCATAATCCTCTATCTCCGATCTGTTATAGCAGTTATTCCAATGGAAGCCACTAGGATTATCCATCACTTGATAAGTTACGACAAGATGGGCACAACAAAAGTCTCGACTGTGATTAAAACAAACATCTGTCTCATTTTCAAGTGAACACGGAAGATCGTCAGCTTCATCTCCATGAGCTGCAACTAGGCTCAAACTGATAATCAACAGCAGTAAAACACTTGCCATTTTACTAAGAGGTCTATTTATCTTGTGACTTCGACATGTTTAATCTCTTCCTAATAGTATATCTGAATTTTATTGTCTCTCAGTATTTTCTTCTAACATGGATTAAGATTTATTACAATTATTAAGCTATTTATAGATAATTATCAATAAGTAGTTCATCATTCACTCTGTGTGTGAACTAATTAGGTTGAATTATAGCAGTATAATTTAAAATAAAAATTCATCATGGCATCCAGAGCAGGAGAAGAACGTTTTGTATTTGAGTCAGAGTGGTTTGACGCTTAAGCCTCTCTTATTAGAAAGTACCTCTTCACCTACTATCCTACTGACAGGACCATCGAAATGGTAAGACAGAGATTCCCACAAATGTTTCATCATATCAAAATTGAAAGATGAATGTGATTTCTAATTATTGCTTATAGTACGACTTGAAGAATAAGAAAGTTTTCTTGAAGAGAATGGCTTGTCCTAATGTTGCACCAGAAGATCTCTTCATTGGCTCAATCATAACGGTCTATGCCAGATAGCTTAAACTGGTGGAGTATGGAGATCTCTTCACTCGTCAAAAGTTTGAGAGCAAGCGCCAACGCACCTTTGCTATGATAAAGCCTGACTGTTATACCAACACTGGAAAAATCCTAGACGCTATCTAATAAAACGGTTTCGTGATAAGCAAGCTAAAGATGGGTCGCTTCTCAAATGAGTCTGCTGGTTAGTTCTACGCTGAGCATAGAGGAAAGCCCTTCTACAACGAACTCGTTGAATTCATGACAAGCGATGTTGTGACTGGCCTTGAGTTAGTAGCTGAGAATATATATTTTGTCATTTATAAAATTAGAATGCAGTAGAGAGGTGGAGACAATTCATTGGACCTACTAACACTCTTGTGGCAAAGGCACAAGCTCCAAATTCTATAAGAGCACTCTTTGGAACTGGCGGTACAAAGAATGCTGTGCATGGTAGTGATTCAGGCCCTTCCTGGAGAAGAGAAACTGATTTCTTTTTCTCTCCTCAAGTCAGACATTCAGCCTACTACACTAACTGTACTGTGGCAATTATAAAACCTCACGCAGTCGCAAATTTAATAAATGCGATAATTTAAAGATTAGGGACTGCTTTATTTAATTAATGGAGATGCAGGAAAAATTATTGATGTAATTTTGGAGGAAGGCTTCGAAGTTTCAGCAATGGAGATGTTCACTCTTGACAAGCCAACTGCAGAAGAATTCTTTGCTATCTACAAAGGAGTGCTTGGCGAATATGTACCTATGATTGAATAAATGACCCAGGGTCCCTGCATTGTGCTAGAAATTAGACAAGAAAACGCAGTAAAAGCATTCAGAGAGTTGGCAGGTCCAATGGATCCAGAAATCGCAAAGAACCTTAGACCTAATACCATCAGAGCAAGATTCGGCCTTGATAAGACTAAAAACGCCATCCACTGTACTGATCTTCCTGAAGATGGCACTCTTGAGTCTGAGTATTTCTTCAGTATCATGCAAAAGGAGTGATTTATAGATACAACTTATTACTCAAACTGTGAATGATATATTAAATTTACAATGTTAAAATTTTTAAGAAATAAATTAAGATTGTTGTTTCATCTTCTAAACAAATCATCTGGCAGTTCTATTTCCAATCACTGATCTATTCTTTGATACAATCTTCTTGATATCTATTTGTCCCGGCTGAGGCCTCTTGACATTTATGTACTCGGCAAGATTTTAATTTACAACAAACGATTTCTAGAACCCATTTCCGAAAGTCTAATTATACTCTGGTTGGTTTCTATTCTCTAAAGGTTCCAGCAAGCTTTTATCCGAGTTCTTTCTAACTTTATCTTGCACGCCTATCTCTGAAGAAGGCTAAAACTGTTTCAAGCTTGACTGATTATAACGATCTCTGAGCAAATTTTTATAAGATTATTTGAAGCCAATAGAAGATTAGTTGGTAATCTGCCTCAAGCTGCTGAGCGAACTAATTTTATTTAAATCCGAAGTCCTCTAGGACTTTTGAATTTAAATTAAGTTCCTGGAGGTATTTATCTTTGGAAGGATCGAAGTCTGATTTTAGATAGAAGATGCAGATGAGGCATTAAATTCATTCATGCTCTTGTTCCCTAAATCGTCCTTGTTAAAAATAAATAAAAACACACATGCAGAGTTTTGAGAAAGCCGAGATTATATTTGTAACTCTCTCTAGTAAAAATAAAAAGTTTAAGATAAAGGCAGGTTGCAGATCCTCTTTACTAATCAGTAAGTCAGAGTGGTTAAATAGCCTTGCGCTTTGAAGAGTAACAGTGTCTCTTTGGTTTACTTATTTCAAAAACTTAGACTTAAATCTGTCAATATCAGCTTTATTGCTTTGACTTGCAGTCTAAACACGAGAAACTGTCGATATTGATTATCCTACACTTAATATAAATAATTTCACTATCATCCACCCGAAAGAGGCCTCTCTAATTAGATTACAAGGCTGGATTTTTCATTTCAAAATTTAAGTATCCATTAGGATTTTCTAAGCTACTTTTATCTTGATTTTCTCCCTCTCGCAAAATGTACTAGCCATTTTAAAGGCCCGGCTCCTGATCTTGATTTTCTCTTTCCATATTAATTTGTAGTTACTGAGCTCTTTATATGTATTCTTGCTTAGTCATTCTGTTTTCAACTTTTTAGTAATCTTGCCTTTTAATTTCTACAGTTTTGTTTTATCTACTTGAAACTGGGGGCATTTTCAAAGTATCTTTAGATTCCTGATCTTATTCCACACCCTTTACTTAATTTTAAGCCAATCCTTCAAAAATAGACCTAGATACTGAGATTGGTCTTTAAACTAGGGAAAGCTTTACTCCTTGCTAAACCTAAATACTTTCAATATTTTATTTCTAGCTCTCAGCTGCTAACTTGGCTTCTTCAAATGTTGGGTCCTTAATGAAATGAGGGGTCTTTACTATAGAAGTTATCAACTGATTCAAGTTTAGAGCACTTCTAGTATCCTTTACGAGGGGTTCAGTCCTTTTTTCGCTGGTGGCGTCATTCTGCCGCATTGAAGTCACTGTGTTATTCTGAGATGATCTGAAAAGTGACTTGCTCTTCTTCTTAGCTTTGTTGATGTTTACCTTCATTTCGAAAAACTGTGGTAGACTGTCTCCTGCTTGCATTTTGACAAGCAAGCCATTTCCGTTGTGGTCAGTAGTCACAGTTTTCCTTGGGTCATTGATAAGCAGCTTATCCTGATACCGCACTGACAAGTTAGATTGCTAATGCTGAAGACTCTTCTCAGATGAAACCCTAGCTAAATGCTCCTTTCTTCTCTCTTCAAGAGCTTTTGTCCTCCTTAAGTTGTTAATTATTCCATTGACGTGCCCATATCTTTCCTCTCCCTCTTGCTTGTAAATCTGCTGTTCAAGTTTAAACTAGGCGTCAGAATTTTCAATGGCTAAACTCTCAGGTAAAGGAGAATTAGCTTTTTAAATGACTCTTTTAGGCCTTTGAGTTGGAGACTTGTTACTAGGATCTTCCTAGTAACCGGATATAACAGAAGTACTCGATTTTATCTTCTTTATTGACATTTATCGTTTTACAGGGGATAAAATTAGAAAAGATAAATTTGGATTTTAAAGATAATGCATTAGTTCCTCCGCTAGTGAAAGAGAAATTATCTTGCTTCACTGAGAATTTCTTAGACAAATTGAGGCCTTTATCTCCCCAATTCAATTAAACTTAGTCTAAGCCTTCTTCCTAAAGTGCTGTGGCTTGCAGAGGATCAAATTTAGTAACTCTTTTAAAATCTTGAAAAGCAGAGTCTATAACAGCTGCTATCTGAAAAATATTTAAATAGATGGAATCTTACTGGCTCAGTTTCTTCATGCTCATCCAATATGAAAAAGTCTTTCTGTATGAAGGCCCCTTCTATAGCCCTTTCTATTTCCATAATGTATTTTTTAGCAACATACTGCTTCATTATAGATTCTAGTCTTTAATCTCTGATGTGATTATCTACCTTTAAGAGAAGCGATTCGATTATAGGCTGAACAGCTAGCAAACTATTGTAGGGAGCCTAGAAAGGCTATATTTTGATATCAACTTGAGTTTGTACAACCTAAATAGGCTAAAGCAAAGTAGCTCGCCTATTCACAGCAGCTTACTGCTGAGGTGCTTGTTTATTAGACGTGGAAACCTCAGTCTTATTAGTTTGTCTACTGACATTCGATTGGAATCCTTTCATTTTTATAAATTATTTACTAAATTACAAATAGGTTATAAGATTTTCAACAAACAACAACAGCAGACTACTAAGTAAAAATGATATTTTACTTAAAATTAAAATCTGGGAGAGCGCTAGCAATTGATGCAGAGCCTTCGGATACGATAGAATAAATAAAGATGCAAATAATGGAGAAAGAGAATGATATCAATTTTTCAGACTATGATATATGCGCTTTAGGGCAGATTCTTGAAGATGGAAGGGTCCTAGCAGACTATAATCCACAAAAAGAGCATTTTTAACTTAGAATAGAGAGAAAGACTCATAAATAAAAATATTCATGCATAATTTTCTGACATCTCATTCTTAATCTTTCGAGACAATAAATTAAACTTGCTACAATTAAATAACCTTGGATATATTTGAGAATAATTTGAGGACTTCAAAGAGCTGCTTACTGTTTGCTCCTCTTTGAAGGAGAGTTCTTGTGCTTAGTAAATTATATGAGCTTGGCATCACTTTGACTCTTGTTAAAGTCTCTAATAGCAGCATGATTGAAATTGTAGAGGGAATTGTGATTAACTTCCAAGGTCTTCATTTTTATCATGTTGAGGAAATTCTCTGCAGTAGTCAAATCTGCCCTCATAAAATGAGCTTTCGCTCTCTTCCTTTAAACATCGTAGTTGCTCTCTTAGTCTTAGTTATTAAGTTCTTTCTCCTCCTTCTATTAAGAAATCAATAAGCCTATGGTATTCTTGGTTGCTAGCTTTGCCAAACTCTGACGCTAATTTTGAAGTTGTGGTAATTTGAATTTGGGATTTATCAGGGTTGATTATGCCTCCTCTACTTCATCATACCAGCCAGCCTCCTATTTAAAGTCTACAAACCTCTTATATTCTTAATAAAAGTTGTTGAAACGCTCTGAGCTCTGATTTATCTCTGATTTCTATTTCCTGGTTAGCTTCTCAAGATGAAAGCAGTTTTGCACTATGTTGCTCAAGTTTTATAATGATTATAATGAAGCCATCTCTCGATTCTTTGATTCTCATTTAAAAATTTAAATGAGCGTTGGTTGTGAATGGAGTGAATTTCTAGAACGGAGATATTGATCGGTAAGTGAAAATTTAGACTTAAATCGGGGTTTAAAAGGCAGCCGCTTATTCAAAGTTATAATTAATTAAACTACTCACTCAAACAACATGCAAATCTTCGTTAAGACCCTTACCGGAAAGACCATCACCTTGGACGTTGAGCCATCCGACACCATCGAGAATGTCAAGGCCAAGATCCAAGACAAGGAGGGAATCCCACCCGACCAACAGAGACTCATCTTTGCTGGCAAGCAACTTGAAGACGGCAGAACCCTCTCCGACTACAACATCCAGAAGGAGTCTACTCTCCATCTCGTCCTCAGACTCAGAGGTGGTATGTAGATCTTCGTCAAGACCCTCACTGGCAAGACCATCACCCTCGATGTTGAGCCCTCCGACACTATTGAGAACGTCAAGGCCAAGATCCAGGACAAGGAGGGTATCCCCCCCGATCAACAGAGACTCATCTTCGCCGGAAAGCAACTTGAAGACGGCAGAACCCTCAGCGATTACAACATCCAGAAGGAGTCTACCCTTCACTTGGTGCTCAGACTTAGAGGAGGTATGCAAATCTTCGTCAAGACCCTCACCGGCAAGACCATCACTCTTGATGTTGAGCCCTCAGATACCATCGAGAACGTGAAGGCCAAGATCCAGGACAAGGAAGGTATTCCCCCCGATCAACAAAGACTTATCTTCGCAGGCAAGCAGCTTGAAGACGGAAGAACTCTTTCTGACTACAACATTCAGAAGGAGTCAACCCTCCACTTGGTCCTGAGACTCAGAGGTGGTCAGTGAAAGTCATCATCAGCTTGACTAGCGCTCCACTTCATCCCCTATACCTGTTCAGTTATTAATTTCCCCTAAAATTCACACATAAACATATCTTTCCACTTTTCTTATACTGTCCAGACCATTAAAATTTATTGCACTGTTAAATTCTTATCAATCAACACTTCCGCACTCCCAAATTAAGAAAGCATGACAATGACATCATTTATACATTTACAATCAATGAATCATTACACTCTATAAATGACTAATAATAGTGATTATGGATAAAGTGCTCAAGTTTTATCTAAGCTCCTCTTTGTTAATAAATTGACTTTCAGCTACAGATTTTTCATTCCTTGAGTGGTCTTCTTCGCTCTCATATGTATTTAGATACTAATAGGATACAGTCTTAGCGATATTAGAAGGACTAAAGAAATCTTTCTAATTTATTCCTCCCTTAGAAAACATACTCTTCTTGTTGAGATCTACCTCAACATTCTTTACCATAATTTTTGGAATGCTAGATGACTTGATTAGTTTCGAAATAATGTTCTTAGATTGATTCTTTCTTTCCTCCTTCATCTTATCCAGCCTAAGCGGACTATTTGTAGTGGAATAAAAGTTTAAATCACAAAGAGAATTTATATCTTAAGTTTTGCTTCTTTTCTATACTAGGCTATTTAGATAAATTTACACCCTAAGGATAAGCGTGATGATAATTTCTCTAGTATGATTTTTAAAGATCTAAATTTACCTCTCCTTCTTATTACCTCAAGACACTTTCCTTTTGCTATCTTTAGATTATTTCTCTTATGCGATCCTAATCCTTCTTTAAGCCAAATCTGACATGATTTTGATTAGCTTATATCGGTTTTAAATTATCTTGAAATTTCAATATTTCCTCTATTTCAAAGTCTACAATCCCTTTATTGGTTGTTTGTCTTTGCTTTGAAGCAGCACTTTCACTGTTCATTCGCTCACTTCTCTATTGATCTAAATCTTGCGAACTCATAGTTCCCGTCTCGTTCATATTGTAGACTTCTCTAAGTCGTTGCTATTTTTTCTTCTCCTCTAAGATTTGGTTCTTGATGAGATATGGAGATCTTTTTCCAATGCTAAAGAGCAGCTTCTCATTTCTATTGCCTCGCTTCTTTTCGAAACTCAACTAAGAAAGAGACTTCTCCTAGATGTGCGTGGATATATCATGCGGGGAGTAGCATTCAACTCCCTTAGCTATGTTGTAGGGGTTCAGCTCTTTTCGCTTTTAGATCAGGAGGTCTACTCTAAATTATTAACCTTCACTCTGCTTGAAAGACATTTATTGGGAAGCGCTTTAATTATGGTGATAACTCTGTGGATTTATTTGTAATATTTCACTTCTTCTTATCTGTGACTTCTATATTTAATTATAAAGATCATTATAAATTCAAATTCAAACTTAAACCAAATAATAATGAACGGACTCAATAACAGAGGAGCCTAAAATAATCAAGCTTACCAAACTCAAAAACAAAGAAGGGATGATGATCATATAGCTTTTAACAATAGGTTCACACAGTAGTCGTAGCCTTTCAGGAGGAATAAACAAACTGAATCGATTCCGAGAGCAGGTCTTCCTAAAGACGCAGCTTACTAGGATAACTCCAGTAAGAATAAAATGTTTTGCATTTTTAATAACAAATTTAGAGTTATTTGCTCTGAGTTTCGAGCAACTCAGAAAATCAGGCAGCATAAGGCAGACTGTCCCCAAAAAATGCAAAGCCTTAATAAAGTTCAACTCAAGTATCCAAGGATTGTGCTCAAATGAGAAAGAAAGGCAAGAATATTTGAGAGCTACAAAGATCAGAGCGTAAGAAAACGTTGATGAGTTTAATAATCTTTAGTGAATTAGAAGCAAAGGAGAACTAAAGCTAAAATGCACAGAGGTATGTGACAGATCTTATTGAACTGCATAAGAAAATCTAGTGGGACATCGATTTGCACACCTAGAAAATAGACATGAACAGCCACTAGTCTGTGTTGAATTAGGAGAAACTCTCTGAATCTAATTAAGATTTCTTAAAAAGTGATTCAATTCACTAATCAGAAATGCTAAGAATAGAGCAGCTCACTTAGTAGTTGAAGTAAATGATTGATTAGCAAAATTCTCAAGACTACTCAATCCTTGATGAAATTTAAAAGCTAGAGCAAGAAACTTCTGAAATTGAAAGGGATTTTTAATACCTATATCATTAGGCAATCGAATTATAGAGTAAAGTTGAAAGATGTGAGGCAGAAAGAGATCATCATGAAGAGGAGAATCAGGTCTTGAAAGTAACCAGCAAATCGTATGGTGATAAGAAAAATGATCAACTACTCTAATTGCAGGATTTTGTTGATAAAGAATAGAGGACAATTTAAGAGTTTAGCGAGATGGAATTCTATAATCACATGATGACTGAAAGCTCTTTTTCTATCTTGACAATCCGCGATCATGAGGCAACATAAAATCTGCAAATATAGCTTTAAAATTAGGGCTACAGAACTCTTCTATTCAGGAAACTAAATATTAGCTGCGACTTTGATAAGATCTTCTCTGATGACTATTCCGCAAAGCATTTAATTGATTGGAATGATTCACAGTCAGTTCTTGATTCCTTACTTAATCAATTTAATCCAAGCATTAATCTTTTGCTCAGACCATTTAATGAGAGTCTTTCTTTGAGTAAGAATATGATGAAAAATAATAAATTTTGATGGCCAGGAAATCTTTGATGACCTTTCTCTCTTACACCATTCCAGATTTCCTCTAGGTTGTTTAGATGTCTTACTCTAGAATTTAAGAAAAGCAAGATGTAATAAAAACTTATCTCCAGACTAGAAACGAGAGTCTCGCCTTTGATGATCTTGAGCAGCTTTGCTTTCATCTAGAGAGCCCTTCTTTCAAAATTTGCTAGCCCTCTGAATTTATACTCTTGACTTTACAACTTCATTTGCATGAGTCTGAGACAATTGACTTTCACTATTTGAACTTGCTGTCTTCTGAGGATGGGCTGTTTGAGTACCTGAGTCAGCAGTTAGTAAGTTCTTAGTTTTACTAGCCAGGAGTTTCAAGACCTAAAGTCCAGAGACCTAATCAAGGCTCAATAGCACCTCAAATTAAATAAAGCTCTACTCTGACCAGTCATTCACTAAAGCAAACTAATTAGCTTGGAGCTTTGTCAGCTATATCTAGTCAAACGAATTCTAATTTTGAAGCGTGGACAACTAGCTAAGCTTTGCTGCAAGCAGAAATTAAATTCAAAGAATTTCTCCCAATCATAGAATTGATCTCTACACAAATGCCCCTCTCTTTTGTTATAAAATTGGAATTCTCATTTTTTGTTGTGCTAAACATATAGTCTAAGCCTTAATAAATTCTTCAAGCCAACCATAAAACTCATTTTGGAGCTTTCCTGAATCCAGATTAGTTACAACAAAATTAAGATTTTCCAGGCCTGTCAAGCCAAATTAAATTCATCAAGGTACTCTCTCATCTAAAGCTTGCTTCATCTAAAAGTGTTCTCAAATAGATGAATGAGATGCCTGAAGAATTTACTCGTTGATTTCTTTATTTTATATGTCTTTAATTTTAATCCTCAGTGTGTATTTATGCGAGAATTGAGGTAAGATTCTAGGAAAATATAATTTTAAGTTTCAGAGATAATTTTAGTGTCTAATTCTATGATCGACCTGATTTTCTATAGTTGAAAGCTCTCTTGAACTATATCCTCCTCTGTTGTTTTATCTAATGCTGCCTGTTCTTATTCCAAATCGAGGATCGCCAAGCTCACTGTTAACTTGGATAGTGTTTAGTTGAGTTTAATTTGCTGAAGTAGATATCCTGCTAGGCTTTCTCCTTCTATTATCATCTCTAGCATTTTAATAAATTAAAATGCGAATAGAAGGATTTAAGGAATGTTGATTCGTATCTCCTTCTGCGAAATGCTAAAGCTAAGGTCTATACTCCTCAATAATACGATTAACCTTCTCCTTAGTATCGAAATGTGAGTAACTGTCTCTCTAAATTGTTTGGATACTGCTCGGTGGCTAATTTGTCATAGTTTAATGTTGATTTTAACTTGAGGAGCTTCTCATATTTTTTAACTCAATTTAGGTGAGCAGTTCAGAGTTTTGTTTCTTAAGGGTGATGAAGTCTTGCAATAATCCTCTAATCCACTTCCAACACTCCTTCAAATGTTAAGGCTTCTTCCCCTCTATATCTTTTACTAGCTTTGCAATTTTATAACAAAACTTTCTATCCTTGACTTTCTGCTTCTCTAATTACTTAAGCTCCTGGAAATTTTTGCATCCCAGGTACCTTAGAATTTCAGCTTCTTAAATTTAGTTGGGATGCTAATTCTCCTTATTGAAGTTTTATGAATAGTCAATAGTCGACCCGTGATAGAAATTTGGAAAAGGGGATAGATTTTATCTTTCAAGTCTTTGATCGGCTGATTTATTTCTTTGCTCTTTACAATTAGATGTGTTATTTTAAGCAGCTAGCTCCTTTATTTGTTTTCTGAGAGCAGATTTATCACTTTTAAGTTGCTAGATTTCTGTTTACTGTGACTGTATAGTGGTCTCTTGATCTCTAATTAGTTTTTTCATATCCCACATATCCTCTTTTATTTTCTGGATCATTCGAACTTGATCTATTTTATCTGCGGATCTGTCATACTAAAGAGTAGAGAGATTTCTTTGCTAATTTTAGTTTGAAATTTAAGTGATAGGCCCTTCATCACGACTGTGACTCCGTGGTAGTTATGATAAATTACCAAGTGATCTTCCTCTTGGATCTAAGCACGAATTTCCATACTTGAATTTTTAGAGCTCTTCATTAAGCATCGCGATTTAATTTTCTAATCCTTAGTTGATTACATCTTTGCGATGGATCTTAGCTTACAAAGATTTCATCTCTGCTTAACACTAATCTAACGAATTTTAGGAATTCTCTAATAGTTTCTATGTGCTCTAAATTGTGTTTTGTAATTGTGTATTATCTCTTTCTAGATCAAGCATTTATTTTTTCACAAATTAAATCTCTGAACTCAGACTGCCTTCATTTCGTAAGCTTTTTTCAAGTCGGAGGGTTATTTCCCTTACTTAGTTTTCTAGGACTAGATTTTAAGTCTCCAACGATTAAATTCCTGCAAGTTGCTATTATATTAGGACTTAGTTATTTTAGTTTTCAAGGATATCTTTTCTTTCATAGGATTTTATCAAATCCTAAGTTATAGCTTGAAGCTTTTCTTCCCTTTTCTATCTTTCGTTTTAGAAATGGATTTCTTGATTCTTGAAAATAAACAAAGCATAAATATCTTGGATTGCTATAATGCAGCAGATTGAAAATTGTCTTAACTTCTTCGACCATCATTTGATGAGTTTGGATTACCTTCGTGAACACTCTATGAATAGTTTGTTTTTAAAGCCCCTTTACTTTGGTAAGATGGTGAATAAGAAGGGCTTTAGTTTTCTAAAATAACTTGATTTTTAGATCTTGAGACTGGATGAGATGGGAAAGGAGTCAATTTTTTGCTTTCGATAACTTCGGTGTGATCTCTGAGAGTAGGCTAAGTATTCTATAGAGTGTCAATTGTCTTTATTTATTCAAGTTTGAATTTAAAATTGTTTTCATATTTTTTAGGCCTTAGAGTTTAATCACTCTAGTCCTCTATGCTAATTTAAGAAAAGTCTTAGGGCCTATCCACGGGTTTGATATAGCTAAATTACCTTCTAGTCTCAATTGTAGAGTTGTCTTTGTTCTAACTTAAGCTGTCACTAATAAATAAAACTTTATGATTAGCCTTTATAAATGCCTATTCCAGAGAACGATTTTTAATAATTTTGATCTCTGTTTTCTTTAGAGCCAACAGAGAGATCTCTTTCTCTTGAGAGGGAGCCGCCAATCTGTCTCGCTTTAAAGCCATTTATGTTGCTCTAAATGTTTGATAAAGCTGACTTTAAATTCATGATCTTATCTTAAAGAACTTTCCCATTAGATTGAACCTAGTCAAAGCTTTTGGACATGTAATTTTTTTATTGATAAGCAGACTCTTCTCTTCTAGCGATTTCCTTCTACTAGAAATCACTTTTGCTCTGAAAGAGGCTAAAATTGCTATCAGTGTTTTAATTTTATAAGAATTAGGATTGATTTGCTGATGAGCTAGTAATGAGCTGCATCAAATGGTTCTTATGAGAGTTTCCTTTGATTGGAAGCTGGCTTTACTTTTGCATCTTGCTCAATAGATTGACGTGCTTATTGGTTGCAACTATTTCGTTAGTGGAGGCAAAAGAAGGAGATCTATACTGATCACTCTTTAGTTGTAAATGACTCTATTAGTTTTGAATGGGCTGATAGTTTATAGAACCCTAATAATTTTAATTGTGAGATCTATTATGGCTGGATTTTAATCTAAGATTAAACCTCTATTGATGCTCTTCAATGCCTGCCTATGAGCTCTCAGTTTACAGATTAGAGTTATTGTGATGCTAGTAGGATTACATATGCCTATTCAATCTTTGATTCTGAAAAGACTCTTAATTAGCCTCTAAAGAGTCTAAATGGTCATCTTTCATACTTTTCATGGAAGACTCCATTAATCTCGCATGACTTTGAGAATCCTTACTATGATATATCATGCTCTCGAGAGTATCGTTTTAAATAGCTCTATCATCCGTTTCATTTGGATTTGTATGTAGATATGAACTCCTCAAAGCGTCTTAAGAGGTATTAGCAGGTCCATTTTTGAAAATCCTATTTATCGATGAGTCTATGTTGATTTTCTGAAGAGTATTTTGAGAAATTAATTGAGAGGTTGATCCAACGTAGACTTGCAAGTTACTGTCACTAGGTCTTTTGATAGTGCTCTCAAGATTATAATCTTCCACCTTGCTTTCAACATTTTGTCTTAAAGGAGCACCATAAGCATGCGACGGGGGTTTCCTCAAGGGAAACGTAATGAGTCTCTCACTTTACTTTCTAGAGTGATGGTTGATGCTGTTGCTGCTTTGATCTTGATTGATAAAGCTTCTAGAATGATCTAAAGATTTAGTTGAATCACCGCCTCTGATTTCTTAAAACTTAAAGACCTATTTATTCGTTAAATTGGCCATTGATATTTCAAAATTTAAGAAGCTTAAAGTATTGAAATTTAGATCAATTCTTTCTATCAATAGTTCTTAGTTTATTTAAATTTTGAAATAATTTTAAACGATAATTAATTTAGAGTATATTATAATTTAGGTGTAATGAGTTTTTATAATTGCAAATCAATTCTTAAAGAACACCAATTTGAGAATGAACTCTCTATCCTCTACGAACCATTAACACAATGTGCATTTTTCAGAGAAATGGGAGCACTACTATAAAAGTATTTGCTTAGAGCGACCTTAGGATTACTCTTCCTATAAATTTTATTTTTAATCTATCAAAGCTTGGACATCAATTGGGGAAACTTAGAAGATTATGAAGTAGTTCATAAGCTGGGAAGAGGAAAATACTCTGAAGTTTTCGAAAGTGTGAATCTCAAGAATTCTCAAAAGTGTGTGATTAAAATACTGAAGCCAGTAAGGACGGAGAAGATTTTCAGAGAGATCAAAATTCTTCAGACTCTATTTGGAGGCCCAAATATAGTAAAGCTGTTTGATGTGGTAAGAGATGAAGACAGCAAGACTCCAGCTTTAGTTTATGAATATATCCCAAGTAAATCATAATTATTTTGAAGATTTTGATTTCTTTTAATGATTATCTTTATTGAGAGCAAAATTCTTTTTCCGAGACTAAACAATTTGGAGATAAGGTTTTATCTTTACAGGCTTCTCGAGGCGCTGGAGTACTCGCATTCGCATGGAATAATGCATAGAGATGTTAAGCCTCTGAATATAATCATAAATCATGAAAAGAAAGACCTGAGACTTATAGACTGGGGTTTGGCAGAGTACTACAAGCCTGGAACTGAATTTAATGTGAGGGTAGTCTCCAGGTATTACAAGGGCCCAGAATTGCTTGTAAATGACAAGCTCTATCATTATAGTTTGGATATGTGGTCTCTAGGATGTGTAATGGCAGGAATGATGCTAAAGATAGACACTTTCTTTAAGGGGAATGATGACTATGATCAGCTTATAAAGATTGCTTAAGTGCTGGGGACAGATGATTTAATGACCTACATCAAAAAATATAAACTGGAGTTGCCCCAAAAAGTGGCCAGTAAGATTAAAAACTATCCAGAGAGATATTTGGAAGAAGTTCATTGACAGGAATAATTAGAACCTCTGTTGTGATGAGGGGTTTGATTTGCTTAGGGGCATGCTCAAGTACGATAAAAATCTAAGAATAACACCTAAGGAAGCTATGTAGCACCCTTATTTTGATGCAGTGCGTCAGATGCTTATTAATTTTAAGTGAATTAAAGTAAATAGGGATTCATATATTGATTCCAGTAAATATCTTATAGAGCAAGGATATTGGAATGAGAGGTTTTTAAAAATAAAATTGAGTTTAAAATTCTCTTGTAATGAAATCAAGTACAAAAATTTGCGTCGAAAGATGCTATGAGTTTCCTCACCACTTGATCTCAAATTTAAAAATGAAATGTAAAAGAGTCCATGCACATTTTGAGTTAAATGCTCATGAGGAATTGGAATATCATTCTTCCTGCTTCTCTCTCCTATCATGGTTGCAAGTCTCTAAGCATACTAGAAGGGAGCAGGTATCTTTATAGATCCAGAGACGTTGTAATAGGTGTAGCAAAGCTTGTAAGTCAAAGACTAAATATTTATCGCATCCTCTTTTATCGTATCATAGATTACAGTATAGTGAGTCGGCGAAACTACGCCAACTCTGGCAACCTAAGATACCAAAAAGAAATCAAAAGTGTCCTTGTCAACTATTCCTGTGTCCACAATTTTTAATTCGTTAAACTTTTAGTTAAAAATTGTACCAGGTAAAGGATTTGAAACTCGGTCATTATCAGTTGCAAAAAGTCTTTGGTTAACTCTTTTATTGACAATAACTATCATGATTCTGCAATCAGTGGCTCCGCATTTTTTCAAAGCTGATTGGAATTGAGGAAGCTCATAGTTCATAACCTCTGCTCTCTGAGATTCGCTCGCTCCTTCTCTGTAGATTATCAAGTTCTGTGGGAAAGTTCCATTTCTTTTTTAGAAAGCGTTAAACGCATCCACAAATATCTGCTGCAGACAGCCTCTTACATCTTAAGTTTCATCTTACTCTCTTGCACATGAGAAATATTTTGTGGCTCTTTAGTTTAAGCTGGCAGTTACTGCAACAATTGACTTGCCACTCACTCCTAACTTTTTGTAAGTATCCATACCGCAAATAGAATTAAATAAATAGGATTGAAATCATGGTAGGTCTATCAAAGAAGGGAAGATCACTTATCGCCCAAGGCTCTCCTCCGATCTTTGCACATATTTGTATCAGTATCTTATTACAGATAAAATAAGTTGACAATTTTATGTTCAAGAGTTTTACAGATTGACCTGACGTTCTTTCCCTTTGAAATTGTACTTGAGATGACGACTTAGCTTGGCACTGGAATTTTATGGATGAGGAGTTAAGAATAAAGAGATAAAAATATAAATGCATGAGAGTTTTTTCAAGTCATCATAAAGTGGGGCTTTTCCTTTTTGGCCAGGCAAGATCAATACCACAGCTTAGACTGTATCATTTAAACTTCCTTCTATACTTTTAATCCAGTCGCTTGCTCTTGTTCCATTTACACAAAACTCTCTTGGTCTTGAGGCTTTATATTTGAATTGCTCACAGCATTTTTACATCATGTCCATGAAAGTCTAGGCGTTTCTTTTGTCAAAGTCACAGTAGTAGATGCCCCATCTTGCAAGGCTTGGTTAAAAATTATTGCAAGCAAAAGTTTAATTAAATCCATAATTAGCATCAAGATTAAACAAACAAACAAATAAGAATGAGGAAATTTATCTTGAAGCCAAATAGTAGGATATAAAATTATTAAAACCTTATTCCTTCAATATCAGGTATATTTAATGTTACTCATACATTTCTGTTTAAATTTTCCTATCAATGTCCTAGCATTCCACGTCAAATTGATTTCTATTTCCTTGGTTTGTTCTACCCATGATTAAGTTTCCAGCTTATATTTTGGTTCCGGTAATTTATACTGGATCCTCTGCAATCTCTATCTACCAATTTTTCATTTCCTCTAGGCATTTCTCATTCTTTTTGAACGAGTACAACAGTTCCTTACACTCTTGCATCCTCTTTTAACATGATGAATAAAAAATATTTAGAATAAACTTTCCTGCGTGAACATTTGTAATCTGAGAAAGATCTCTAGTCAATTAGAAGTTAGCCCTCATTGACTCAGTAAGCCCAGTCATCTGGCAAAGCTCAGGCACTAAAATGATTTTATTTCCAGTCTTTTGGTTTAGTGTGACCAGCACTGGCTAGTTAGGGTCTGTGATTTGCTTTGCGTACTTTTGTCTGAAGTAATCCATGTAGGATATTTCAGTTCCATCCTCCTGAGGGAATGTGTCAGTAAGTGCGATGTCGAAGCTAACTTCATCTACTTTATAAGTCCTCTTGTTATAACTTGTCATGATAGTCTGCCCCTGCAAGGATTTCTTAATCTCCTCTGCGAAGTCTCCTCTGCACTTGTTCTTTATGTCGTTTATAAAATCAAGACAAGTGTCTGTTCTTATCACTTTATAAAATAGTTAAATGGGTCAAATGAAATATGGCAGATGTCCATGTTCAGTAAGATACCTTTCTCAAGCAGTTAAAGACTGGAAGAGAAACCAGGCCACACTTCAATGTTATACTGCCTCAAGATTTTGGATTAAGCAGGGTTGAAATAGCTCCTTCCAATCTGCTTGTATCGGATTTTGCGAAGCAGAGAATTGAAGAAAATCTTGTAGAAGGTGAGCATATCCTTCTCACGTTCTCCTACATTTTGAACCCAAGTTATCTCAACTTCATACTCTTGATCCTCAAAGTCACTCTTAAAAACACAAATTATACTCTTCATTTTGGGAATGCTATCTGAGGGATTATTTTCAAGCGAATAGATGTAGCCCCTCATGAATATGAAAAAGCCAAAATAGTCTTTGAGAACAGTCTTTCTCAGTTTACCAAGCACTTTACTCTAAACTTTGAAGGCATTTTCAGGTAGCTCAGGAGTAAATTTCACATGATACTTGAAAATTTGTTGCTTATTTTTGTTGGTGAAGTTGAAGCGATAGTAGTTGGAAGTTAAGTTTATCTTCTTTGCACTAAGTTGCTATAGGGCGAGCTAAGATTTTTTAGTTGGTTCAGGGCGCTTGGCTATTTAGAACTCCATAGGTTTACTAAGTTTATTCAAATGTGTTTTAGAGGATTAGTTAAATAAAAAAGAGTATGTATTTAGTTATCTCTTTTAGGACGGAAGTGTGAATATGATTATAACCTAGTGAGTCATTATATTAAATATAAAATATATTCTTTGATTGTGTGAAAATTTATCTGTCTAATTTTAAGTTAAGATACAGGTATGCAATTATAATTATGATTAATTTGATAAATGAATCCTTTCAACATTCTTCAATCTCTATTAATTTATTAAATCTTTCTTTGTAGATTACTTTGAATTTAAATTTGGACACTTACATCTTTGAGTAACACAACTGATCCTTTCCTGACCTTCTAAGTCCTGATGTTGTCTTTGCACTCACTGTGGAAAGTTCCCCATATCTCTTCTCCTTTTAAGTCCTAAGAAATTAATTAACCAACTTTTAACAATACTTTTAACTTAGCGTGATAGCATTAGTTGACCATATCAATACTAAGAATTTCAAAGACGATTCTTTCCAGTCTATCTGAAACAAACTTTCTTTCGTTTATGCCAGCTATAGTATACTGGTTAAAGGGATAGTAGGTCTCAATTTCCTGCTTATTATTAGGGAACAGATTCTCATTGATCCCAAGATACTTCAATGCTTTCCTCCACTTGTCATTCCTCTCCTTCTCTTATCTTTTTTGTATCTTACTCATTTTAGTGGAGATAAGTTACTGCTCGCTGTTTTATTTCTCTCCTTGTTTGCTAATTGTTGAGTTTTGCGAAGATACGACAACCTACTACTCTTTGCCAGCTACAAGTTTATTTGGAGTTGGATTAACTGTGATACACCTTGAGAGGTCACTCTTGTTTGGTGAAGGTGCCAAACTGTCTAGAATCTGATTAGTTGCTTCTTCTCTTTCAGGCTCATCTTGAGCAAGGAGCTGTAAGTTCTGTAGATTGAGAGTTGCAGGCTAGAGTTTGTTTTGAGCGATTAGCTAATTAACAGTGAGAGTTCTATGACCACCTAAGGGCATCTCTCCCTTGGCCTATGGGATTTCTGAATTCCGAAGTCCTTTGGGATTTATGTAGTCATTGAGCAGATGTTGTTCACTCTATTCTTGCTGCTCAGCTGAAGTATTCGAGATGGGTTCTGCTTGTCTCAAAGCTCCAAACTGCATTCCTTAAGCCTATTACTGCTAATCTGTCTCTTTCAGAGTTGAGGCAGGTTTGCTGTTAAATGCAAACTTACTCAGCAGGTTATTAGTCTAGGAGGATAAAGTTCTCTGGTTTGCTGTCTTCGGTGCTGAAGTTGATACCACTGAATTTTGAGAGAAATCTAAACCTATTTATTCATATCATGATAACATTATAAAATAATATCAAAGAATAATATTCATGATATTTTTAAATATGATTTGAATACTCCTCTTTTAAATCGTTTTCTTGTTCAGTTTCTTTATTTAAATGGCTTGTGCTGAAGTCGGTAGTAACTTGGGTTGTTCTTGTAGCTCATTGGAATAGGTTAAAAAGGTTTATATATTTATTCTTGCAGAAAACTTTTGTTTTTAAAACTACTTTGAAGTAAAATTACTTTTTATTGCTATTTAAGAAATTAATAAATTATATCTCTGTCAGAAAACCATCTCAATACACTTGTTTAGCATCACCCAGTTGGAATTTACCAGGCACTATGCTGTAACTAGACACCTAAAAACACAATCAGTTAATCATAGCATCTCTTTCTGTAGATTATATATTTTATTGAATTGAATTAGTGTTTCAATATATTTCAACTTTGATATTGCAAGCTAAGAAAATAAATAAATTATTGTTAGTAAAATGTCTTAGTGGTCTGGTTCACAGTACAAGGGTCCTCTGGAGAACGGATGGTATGAGGGCTTTGGCAAATTCTACTATCCAAATGGAGTGGTGTATGAAGGAAACTTCCACAAGGGAGAGTTCCATGGTGATGGTACTCTTATCTACCCTAACGGTGGAAAGTATGTAGCCAAGTGGGACAGAGGCAAGCTCCTAGAGGGAAATTACTTCTTCTACGATGACCTTGCTTACTCTGACAATACCTGGGATTATTGCACCATTAAGGACCGCTGCTTCTACACTGAGAAACTAAAGGGACTTAGACCTGATGGTCTCACTCTCATTACTAATGATATCAAGGGACCTAAGGATATACCTGAGGGAACCTATGATTTGGGCGATGGCTACTACGATCCCACCAAGAGATCTATTTATGAGTATGACGGCAGTTTCAAGCGCGACTTGGATCAGAATGAGGAGCAGTGGATAGTTGAGAAATGTAGATACAGGCCTAAGAAATTCGAGGATGACGGTCATCTTGATGGCTCTCAGGATAAAGTCATCAAAGAGATGATAAAGCTGAATCAGAACCCCACTCTCAAGCAAGCAAGAGAAAGCAAGGGGCAGTGAATATACAAATAACTGTTTAACTTTAAGTCAATGTAAAAGTATGATGAATAACAAACTGCTTTATATAACATCCTTAATCATTTAATTGTTTATTGCATTCATAAAGTGAGTCAGGGAATTAATTCCATATCTACTAACTTCACATTAAGATAATGACTACGATTTATAATTAGTAATCTTAATTTAATATAAAACCAAGTCATCGTAATGGATATCTAGAGATCTGCTTAAGTTCAAGAAACTGGCTTAATCCCTATTAAAGCAAATGAGTAATAATTACATGATTCCTTAATCAGACTTGTAGAAGTGGAGTGACATAGAATTTGGATGAGGGGGCAGCTTTCAACACTTTTGAAAAATACTAAAATATGGAGTTAGCTAGGCCATCAGCAGCTGAGACTGATCAATTTGGAAATAAAAAGTTTTTAGCTAGACGAATAAACAATGACTCCATCACCAACGCAAACAAAACAGTAAGCATAATCTAAATATGATATATCTTTAATAAACTTTCATTCTCATAGTTCACTTAATCTCTAAGAGGATTTGTGTCTAGTGAGCATTAATCTGTCAATACCTTCAGGAATTCAGTTTCTCCAATTTCTATTGGCAAAGATGAAAGATTCAGATAAATTAAAACTGGTGCTAAGGACACGCCTTTTTACTAGCCAGTTGATCCCTACAAGAAGAAGTTTTGCGATCCATACAAAAAAGGTTGGGGCTTCGGTTATAGCAGTCGTCCAAGTGTGATGAGAGACGCTATCAGGAAAAATGTTCCCTCTCCAGTGAATTATCACAAGGAGGAATTCTCAGCTTTTTACTCTCCAAAGAAGATTGATCAGTGCTACTTTGGTCTTTCATACTCACAACTCAAAAAATGCGATATTGATAACAAGCAGATTATTGAACAACTGAGCTTTGACACAGTAAGTCCTCTCACTTATGAAACTGAGATAAAGCAAGTAAAAAAGAGAACTTCAGCCTATTCTCTCAGCGGTAGATTCCCTCATATTTCTGAGGTTTATAAAGCCAAGGAGAGAAGACCTGGGCCTGCAGATCATGAGGTTAAGGATAATCTTGTTAAGGGTACCAGATACTCAAAGCCTCATGCAGGTGGGTATTCACCTCGAGATTACTTAAGCCCTAATAAAAATCCAGGTCCAGGTGACTATGAAAAGCCTAATTCAATAGCTGAATTAACTTTCAAGAAATCGGGAAGACTCTCATCTAACTTTGCCTCTAAGACAGGTTCTTCCTGGTTTTCAAAAACTCGAACCTCAGCTATGCTGAGTCCGAGAAATTGTGCCTTCGCACCACCAAATGCTGGAGAACCCTTCTCTCACTTTGGCTCCTTTAAGGGTTTTAGTAGACCTACTGAAAAGCAAATTGATTAGTTTTGGAGTCTCAATACAAGTGGGCTTCAATCGAAGAGAGATACAAAAGATTCATAGTACTTGAATAATATAGAATGAAGAACTTATACTTAAGACTCCGATTCCAGCCAGTCTTTATTTTCGTAAAGACATAACTGATGTTTTATTTAGAGTATAAATTTAGTAGTAGCACAGCATTTGTATTTATATTGGGAATGGATATTAAATTCTAAAAATACTTATAAACCAAACAAATGAAGGCTAACTTTATTATATTGATAAACTTCTATATCCCTGCAATCCTCTCGGCCAGCACTTAAATTGCAACCTATCTTAATAACTGTCTGGGATGCGTGAGCTCTGGCTACGACTTCTGTTCATTAGGAGCTATCAACGGCACTGTAAATAAAAATACAGGGTATTGCTGTTCTGGAATGACAGACTACGACTAAACTTGTCTAGCCACTTACAACTCTTGCACTTATAGCAAATGGATTTCAAGTCAATAAAACAAGTTACAGCTCTGTGGAATGTCTAATCAATGTCCTTCATAGCCAGGAATAAGTGGTTACTATCTAAGTGCTTTTAATACTGAGAAATAAAGTGTGGGTATCAGTAAGGCTTCTGTGTTAGGCACCTGCTTTTACGTGATTTTAAATAACTTGGACTATCCAGTTTATATGAATGTTTCAACAGACTACCCCAGTCAAGTGTTAGCTTATTACTCTCCAATTAGTGAATTCCTTAGAGACGATCAATATATAAGTCCTGAATATACAAAGCTAACAGTCAATTAATGGACATAACTCCCTGGCAAAACTCACTACAGTATTGGAGTAACAGTTCTTAAAACTGGAGTAACTTACAACCTCAATTACTACAGATAAAAAATTGATTTTGGAATAGCTAGCTCCAAAGCTTTCTCTTTAATGTTCTCTATTTTGCTTCAAGCTTTTGCTTTTCTTTATTTATTAATTTGAAGGAGAAAAAAAATTATTGTAACCATTTAATTAATTCCCTGGAATTGAATAGTGATTAAATTATTAGCAAATGGAAAAGAGACAGGCTTGAATAACTCTAAGAAGTTTGAATATGGATAAATTCCGAAGCTATTGAATCAAACTCATTCACATATAAGTTCAACCAAATCATCCCAATAGAACTTAGGCTCTCTTGAAATGTTTTTAGGTAACACAATGCTCAGGAGAATATTAATTTACTTTAGACATCAAAGCGAGTTAGGAAAACTTGACTCGTTTTAGAGATTTGATTTCCAAGTAGAGTGAGAGATTATCTGAGGCTGATACAAAAGCCTTTTCATCAATCTAATAAACAGCTGAAGGAGGTAAAAGAGCCGCCTAAAGTGAGATGAGTCAATCTGATTCTCATGCAAAATCAAAAGCTAAAAACTTTTTGGCATCAGCAGTAAGCAACTTACTCACTTTATTTGGCTTATTTAATATTGTTGTAACTGATCTTGTCTTAGAAATAAAGTGTAATCAGTATTTTCGACGAAGATCAGACAACTGCCAACTCAGAGCAAGTCATAATCATCAACCCAAATAAACTGGTAGCCACATAAAGTGAAATCAATAAAATGCTTAATTTTTTTCCATCATTTTTTATGCTTGCTTCTTAGAGATCTTCTAAAAGAAGTTCTGAGATAGGAATTTACCTGAATCCATTTAAAGACTCTGTAAATCGTTTGCATCAAGTTTCTTAGAATTCAATCGTATTCAATAACACAATTAGACCTACTGCTTCTTTAAATGAGAGCTCCATTTAGTAAGTGAGCATGAGTGAGGACATAAATTAACTTCAGAGTAAACCTATTCTGCAAAATGTTTAAAGAGAGGATGAGCAAAATTAACTGTTCATCTATAAACCAGTTAAGAAGCACATAAGGTTGACCTTAAATCCCACCGACCATAGAAAATAAAGAAACATGAGTATGGATATGATGAGCAGCTACATGGCTTCTCGATAAAGTTATGAGGATTATCAAAAGTCTACAAAGTAGCCCATGGATTAAGTCCTTCCAGGCTTTAAATTCATAGACAGCAGCTTTGTCCCTAAAATAAGCCAAAATGATTAATCTTCGATGGTAAGAGACACTTCGTTAAGTGCTAGAAACTAGAATAGCATCGGCCAGCAAGTTGTTTAGTTAAATCCTAAGTTGCTTTAGCACAGAGCTCAAAGGAATTTCACAGACAATTAAAAATTGATTATCCCATAATCTCCAGAATCTCAAGTAATCTCTGCTTAATCTGCTACAAGAGAGACAAATAGAGAGTTTAATTAGGGAAATAAGTAATAAGTGACGGAAGCAGTTTAATAAGAAAAGAAGAGTAGAAAGTATAGAAGCATAGGTGCTAAAGTCAGCACAAGAAGAGAGGAGTAGAAAATAGATTTTAAAATGAGCAAGTAGGACGAGAAAGAGATGCTTTAAATCACGCTCTATGATAAAAATGCTGGTAATTCAGTTCAAATCAATAACATTCATTCAATCTAAGTCAAAGTTGACAAGGAGATAGAGAGAGCCAATAATGAATAAATAAATTTTGAATTTAATTTTATGTTCGAGAAGAAGGCTGTAGTGACTAATGATGGAGAGCATTAGGACTTTGAGGGACCAATGAGTAAAATGAACTTTGATAGATATATGGAAAATATGAAGGCGCAACAGAATCTTTTAGGTTTGAGGAGGGCTGCTTAATTCAAGGTAACAACGCTAGATGCAATTAAGGAGCTACCAGAAAACATTTAGGTTAAAAATGAAGTAGAAATGATTTCAAACCCTCTAATTACACATGAATAAATCTTTATCATAGACGCAGCTTAGCCGTAACAAAATATGCAGACTCTTTTGGGCTTAAATAACAAGCAATTTTTAGAGTTTCGTAAAACTGAAAGATGGATATTAAAGAGAGCTACTTAAAATGATTATACTTCAAAAGAAAAGCATGTAGAATTTGCAAAAGAGCTTTTTAGGTTGTGGGATGAGGATGGTTCAGGCTAATTAAGTATAGATGAAATTGCGACGCCTCTAGTATCTTTGGGCCTAAGTACGAATGTGACTTTTGTAGCTAAGTTGCTGTAGTCTCTGCTAGAAGACTAATCCTAAAATAGGTCAAAGTAAGATGTGGATGAAATTGAGATTACTTTGAAGGACTTCGTAAAAATTTTCAATGTTGACAAAGTAGGAGAAAGGATGTCTAAGATAATCAAAAGCACTATCATTGATAGAAAGCTTCAAGAAATAAGAGATAGACACAAAATAACAACATCCAATAAGACTTATAGGAATTAAGGCATCTCACCCAACACTATATCAAACTTTACTTAAACTAGAATTAATTTCTCTACTACTAAAAACTCAACCATATCAATAGGCTTATTCGATCAAAGAATAAATTATTTTTAAAATTTTAAATGGGAAAAGAGACAGCATAGAAACTACAATTGAGGTTCCAAATTTTATGAATCAAACCTAGAATTAGCTCATGCCCAAAATTTAAGAGAAAAATTCCAAGCTTAGGGTCTCAAGGAAAGAAAGATTCAGACTAAGCCGAAATTGAGAACCCTTCTCTTAGCGAACTTATGGAAGAGCTAGAGAGCTGGTGGATGGAGATTGATCCCCATCAGAAGTTTGAAGCAAAGATTGAAAAGGTCACTCAATTGCTAGTTAAGAAGGGAATTTCTTAAGATCTAGATTCTTCTCTCAAGATTTTATAAAAGTATCTTGGGAAGCAGATCCTGAAGGGGAAGACAATAGCTCTGGAGGACTTTTTAAAAGAATATTTTGCAGATGTCTTTTCAAAGACTCTCTTCTCGAGCTGTCAAGAAAGATAGAAACTATGGAAGGGCTTGGATAAGAATGCCTCGTTAGCTTTGAAGTTAGGAATCTATAAAAGACAGTTAATGATGGGTGGTTTGGAAAGTGACACAGAAGCAAACTAACAAGGAAGACATATTATGAATGCAATGAATGCAATTTATGACAAAGATAGCTCAAACATTTATAAGAATGTAAATTACAAGGAATTCGTGCAAGACCCTCTTGGCAAACTAACAAAAGAAATTAAAGAGAGAAATGAAAAGAAGAAAAATGTAGATCAGTTTGTAAAGGGAATTTAGCTGTCTAAAGTGACAGCTCATGGTGCCCTAGGTTCATTCATTAAGAATAAGCTAGGAGTGAATTTGCAAAGTGATACAGACAGAAACATAAAGCAATTAGAGTAGGAAGAAGAGAAGATAGGAGTTAGAAATATCATGGATAGTTTCATCTACAAATATAATAAATATCAATAAGCTGGGGGCTCTCCTGACCACAGAAGACTAAGTAAAATTCTCAGACTCAAGCCCAATCAAAAAATAAGTTTGGCTCAGATATCAAAAACCCTCAATAACTCATTTTGATGTTTACATTTAATTACTCCCCATCTGCCAATAGATAGGACGTGACAAAGAAAAAAGGTGCAGAAGATTTTTCGGAAGGATTTTCTCTAAATCCGCTAAACCTTTAAACTTTTTAAACCCCGTCTTCAAAGTAAAGCTCTCCTAAAAGGAATCTAAACATATTTTCAGAATGTGCTCTCCCCAAGAGAAAGAGATATGACGGGAAATGATAAGTTTAAATTTTCTGAGAACAAAACTTCGCTGTATCTTGAAAATAAAGCACCCTTGATTTACTAACTCAACCTAATTAAATTGCTTTAGCTGCTTTTCATCTCGAACATAATCATGCTGACAGAATTGAAACTGTTAAGCTACCTAGTATTTACAAAGAGAAGAATTATAGGTAGAGAATGGAAGAAGGAGTAGACCTGTTGCAACAGTTTTCCAAGCTAGTTAACCAGAATAATGAGATTTCTACATTAATTTAATCATGAGATTACTTATTTATGACTTACCAAAACTAAAATTTTAAATAAAAAATAAGATAAAAATCAATCTTAATTACAAAATATTTGCGTCATTAGAGCTTAAGTACGCAGTCATAATCAATGATAAACCCAAAAACAGCAAATAAAGATGAAGAATAAAATTTGATTGTTACTTCACAACCTGCTACAGAGGTAGAACTCAAAAATTTGGACAATATAGAAACAAATAGAGACTTAGATAATAGAATGTCTCAAGAAAACAAAAGCTAGAACAGTTTATTTAAGAATGAGAGAGTAAAAATTATGGTCGGTATATCAGCAGTCATAGTTCACACTTTTACAGCATCTTCAATCGTTCCTCTATCCTTAACATAAATAAATATTGTATAGTTTTACCTCTATAACTTGCATTACCTATATAGAGCCCCTTGTTAAAACTCTTTTGGAGAACTTCTTGCATGCTTCCCTAACTCTTCCTGCTTGCACTTTCTCAGCTACTTCTATTTAGAAGAGACTTCAATCCATTCATTATATTCAAGTCTGAAGGCAGGAAGGCTTTGCTTTTGATTTTGTAGCTAGGAGTTCTGGTGTTTTTATATCAGGCTTTGCTTATAACTAGCGGATAATATACTCTCGTCACCCACAGTTCAATAATCTTAAACCTTGCTGTTCCGATTCTCGTGATTTTCAGATTAGTTAAGAAGCAACCTTTTCATAGGTACGAAGTTTATGGAGTAGCTATTGGGTTCACAGGATGTGTGATATCAGTCCCAATCAATTTTATTTTTTAAATTTAGTCTTAGACAAAGATGCGAAGAAAGTGGATGCTAATAACTAGAGAATATTGTTCGGAGACTGTCTTGCTTTGATAGGTGCATTCGTGGTTGCAGTTTTCTTTACTAAGAACAGAGAGTTGGTCAAAACTGTTCCCGCCTTCTATGGAATATTTCTAGCAGCTTTGCAGTCGTATATTTATGTTGGGGTTTATGGACTATTATTCTCTAATTTTACCTTTGACACTCACCCTCAAACTGGCATGTACTAGTTCTTAGTAAATAAAAGCATATAAATGATATAAGATTCGAATAAGTAAATGAGGAGTTCTTTCTCTATTGTGTTATAGCTCTTGGGTTCTTTTGCGGAGCCTTGACATATAGTGCAAATGCTATCCAGCAGCAAATATTTTCTCCTCTCATAATTGCAACATCCTGTCTCTTTCAACCTCTTATCAGCCAAACAATAAAACATTTATGTAACATTTTATTTAAATGGCATGTTTATTGGGGATAGACAAGCCACCTGGTGCTGCAACTATCATAGGTTGCTCCATAGCTCTAGTAGGTATATTTGTAGTTTCCTATGGGGGATATGTTCTGCAAAAATAAACTTCCAAATGAAATAGCTAAAATATTAAAAATACATATGCACTCATATTCTCATCATGAAAGATAGTTCTAATTTATTTAGACATAATTTTTTAC
Source organism: Tetmemena sp. SeJ-2015 (assembly GCA_027382625.1). Taxonomy (NCBI): domain Eukaryota; phylum Ciliophora; class Spirotrichea; order Sporadotrichida; family Oxytrichidae; genus Tetmemena; species Tetmemena sp. SeJ-2015. Next base: position 45,420 of record JAJKFJ010021942.1, on the reverse strand, counting down.
TTTTAAATTTATAAGACTATTATTGAGTACCAGTAAGTTAATAAAGACATGAACAAAATTGATCAATTCTAAGAGAAGAAAACGCTTCTAAATTAGCAAATAGAGCTAAAAGATAAAGCAGGCCACTACTCAGCAATACGAAATTGATGATGAGAATAATTTATTTATAAGAGAAACAACTTTCAAAAGGATTAGACCTTGAAAGCACGTCCAAGCTCAGTGGCGATGATATTTAGAAGCCCAGCTATAAATTCAGTATCACTGGAACTATCATATTAGTGCTCGTGGTGGTGACTACTGCAGCCATTTTACCTCTATCTATTGTACTCCCCTTAGATACTGTTTTTCTAAAATTGAGTTGGAGGAATTGCAACCTCATTCCATTTCTCATTATGATAACTATTTACAACATCAAAACTGCAAGAAACAGAGCCCAGATATTTGCTTACATGAAGAATAAAGAAGTCATCATTTATAATATAAAATTAAGATTTCGAGTTTAGCTATTGCGTTTGCTTTTACTATCATGTAGTTGGGTTATTTTGTGAGTGGATAGTATACTACTATGGCTCATGCATCAATTTTTTCAAATTTACCAGCTGTATTTCTGGTCATTTACAGAGCTATTCGCAGAGATTAAGTCCACACATACGAATACTTGGGATAAAATTATAGCAATTAAATTATATATGAGAGTATTATTAATTTAACGTTGATTTTTGAAATTGTTAAAACCTAATTAACTTTGAACGAATTAACGTAATTGGAAGGGAATAATTATATATAGGGCCATTAGGGAACTCAGCCATTAGACATATAACTGTAAGAAAAAATCGCAAAAGAGATTAATAGGGCTAAAAAATTTAAATATAGACATCAGTAATTATAACTTACATTAACATTAAAAAATTTAGAAATGGAGGTTTTTTTCTCCATCAGACCCCCCCTGCGCCCACTCATTAAATTTCTTGTTTAATAATTCCCAGGCCCACCCACCACCCAAAACGAGCACGAAAACTACAAAGAGTCAAAAGTAAGTATGCTTCTGTATTTAAATCTATTTCAAATATAATTTCAAAAGAATTCTGGAATACTTCAAAACATTGTTGGAATTTTGGCTAATGGAGTTCCAAAATTAAAATTTTGGATTATTCTGAAAATCATGGGTCGAAGCAAAAATTTTGTGAAAATTTTAATACTTACTTTTGACTCTTTGTAGTTTTCGTGCTCGTTTTGGTGGTGGTGGGCCTGGAATTATTAAACAAGAAATTTAATGAGTGGCGCAGGGGGGGTCTGATGGAGAAAAAAACCTCCATTTCTAAATTTTTATGTTAATGTAATTATAATTACTGACTGTCTATATTTAATTTTTAGCCCTATTAATCTCTTTTGCGATTTTTTCTTACAGTTATATGTCTAATGGCTGAGTTCCCTAATGGCCCTATATATAATTATTCCCTTCCAATTACGTTAATTCGTTCAAAGTTAATTAGGTTTTAACAATTTCAAAAATCAACGCTAAATTAGTAATATTAGTAGCAGTGATGGGCTCATTTTTGTTTATATCTGATAAAAATGCAGAAAAAGTTGACAAAAGTACTTAGAGGATACTTTTAGGGGACTTTGCAGGAGTGATGAGTTCTATTGGCTCAGCGTTTTATTCTCTTCTAGTGGCTAAAGTTATTACAAAGATTCCAACATCCTTATCAGTGCTAAATATATTTTTAGTTCTATTTTCAACCCTCATATCCGAATTTGTCATAATAATATACGGGGTTTCATTTGAGGGTTTTACACTAGACATGAATGAATAGACAGGAGTGTTTGGTTTCTTGAATGGATAGTTTATACTTTACACTCTTTTTGTCCTTGGACTATGTTGTGGCTCTATCTCTATTTACTGTGCAGCTTTTGTGCTTAAGTACTACCCTCCAGTGGTGCTGCTAATAGCCTACCTATTTGAGCCACTTTTAAGTTAGCTAATTTCTTACCTACTAAGAATTGTTTTTTATTGCTGATTATTTATTGATAAAGCCCCTGGATTCCTCACATACTTAGGAGGCATCTGCATCAGTGCTGGGATCATTCTTGTAATCATAGGCGGCTAAAAGTTAATGTCATAAGAAGTCAAAAAATGATTTTACATTTACCTAATCATCCAATAAGTTTATTTTCCATCCTCGTCATAATTATCGCAATATCCTTTCCCAATATTGTCTCTCATATCATTTTCAATCAATTTAAGTTCTTAAATTAATTTTTATAATAAATAATACATAGTTTCAATATAAATTTGAACTCAAAAGCTTTTTTTCGCTTATTAAATTCTTCGAGTACCATTTTATCTTAAAATTAAAGGTAAACGAATAAAAATTAATTATATCAGCCTACTTGTGAATTAAATTCACATATCCATATTTACTCTCTTTATTATTTTGTGAAATGAATACCTAGAGTTCAGCTCGTGACAGAACAAAATCCCCAAATACGGTTACTACTAAACCAGCCTAGAGATAAACTCAAAAAGGGCTTAATGGCTCCTAGACTTTAAAATTCTCTAGTAGCGTAGTAAGCACAGAGTCACCTGCTAAAGCATAAGTAAATGGAAGATTTAGTACTCAAGCAGCAAGAAATAACAACAACAGCGTACTATCAGTTAGAAGTCTCAAAGAAGACAAGAATTAAAGCGCAAAGTAATCTTAGAAAGGCAGAGGGAAAATCTTATTCAAAACCCACTACCAACCAATATATTTTTAAAGAGAAGAATTTGAGGAACTCAAGAATGGCTCAATCTAAAATCGGCTAAGTATGTAAGAGTTATAAGAACAATCTCAAAGACATGAAGGAGAGATGGATCTTGCAATTGTGTCAATAGGATAGGACGTGTTTGCAAATGGTTCAACTTCGTCGGTAAATAATTCAATAGGTGATAATCAGTTTCATCATATTTCACTGAATAGACAATCTATACACCCTTAGCAATAATTTATGATGAATGTTAGCCCTCGAAAGCAGGAGAAAGAATTCGAAGATGGAACCAATGAAACTGCTATACAACTTGAGAGATAATCCTAGGTTGTGGATTAAAATAATATTCAGATGAAGGTCAGACTTAATGCCATCCCTCGAGAGAATCCCTTCTGTCAAACGCATTCAGACAAAAAATTATCATTTTACTGCAGAGATTGCGAAAAGACAGTTTGCTCGGAGTGTGCAATTCAGCCACCCCATAGTGATCATACTCATGAGGACTTAGATTAATTCTTAGAATTTAAGAGGTCAAGTTGGTCTCAATTTTTCCAAGATTAGAGATTAGCAGTGAGGAAAATAATGCAAGGCGTGGATTACATTTCATGGAGCACTATGGATCCTGACCTTAAAATAATTTTGAATGACCCTTTCGCATAGTATAAGCAGATACTATAAGGCATTGATGAATTTGAAAACTAAGTGTCAAAAGTAATTTCCGGTCTCAACATAAAGAAGCTAATAAGTTATGATTTGAGAAGTTAAGAAATCGACAAGGTAATTAGTGATTTTAAACAAGAAATTATTGAACTCTTATCTATTATTTAGAGTTATTGAATTAATTGAACATCTATTATAACAGTTACAAGTCTGTAGCGTTTCTAAACAATAAGCTAAAAAAACAAGAACATCTGCTTGACGTTGAAAAACAGTTAAAGAGCTTAATTCAATAAGAGCTAAATGAACAAAACATGCATAGCATGAAAGAAATTTAATACGCGACAACTAGGTTGAATAAACTTGAGTCTGAAATTATTCCATAACTCGAGCAACAGCAAAGACAACTCTATAAGTCTAATGATAACGTAGCAGAGTAGTAGTCTATTTCTAAGATTCAAAAGGACTAGTATGAAATACTTGCAACTGTCAAAGAGCTATTGAAGCTCAAGGATCAACGAGTGAAAGATTAAAAAGATGTTTAAGGATTAGAGAAGCAGCTTAAGGATTTCATTTTTGAGTTTGAATCCTTTAGAGAATAGCTGACTGGAGTAAAATCTTCGTTAACAGGAGTTTAAACTTCAATCACTGGCGTAAAGGGCAGTTTGAATAAAGAAATTAAGAAGATTTAAGCAGAGATAGATGATGAGTAGAATAAAAAGATAGAGCAAATTCTTGCAAGAGTTTTGCTGATTGAAAAAGAGCTTAACATAAAAATTTAAGGCGGGTTCGAAAAGAATTCTGAACTCCAAATAAATATTAACTCCATGATTGAGCAACTCAAAGATAATATTGACAAATCCTAAGATGAGGTTTTATAGAAACATGAAGTAATGATATAAAAGAACGAGGAAAATGATGCAATCGTAAGGGACTAATTGAAACTACTTTAAATAGATTTCGAATCCCTCAATGATAAAACTTAAGGTTTGGATAAGAAACTTATTGAATAGGTACACAGGATAAATAGATAATCAGAGGACTTAGAAAGAGTTTAAGGGTAATTGCAACAGTTCATCAAGGATGAAGTAGAGAGAAGGTAAATGAGTTGGGACATTGACTCTGGAGAAGAGGCTGAAATTTAGTTATCGCATAATGTAAATACACTTCTCTTATTTATATTCTCCTGCTTTCAAATAATTTAGTCGTAAGCACATATTCTGATCCGCAAGAGAACAAGCATTTGCTAGATGTAAACAAATATCCTGTTATCATTTAAATTATCAACTTATTTAAAGGTTATTTGATGTGGAAAATGACTACGAATAGTTAAAGACAATAATAACAATTCATGAGGGCCCAATTGTTTGCCTTGCTGAGCACAATAAATACTTGTATACTGGTTCAAGAGACAAGTAGATTGGTGTTTGGGATATATCTAACGAATTCAATCTAATTTAAATGATCAGTCAGCAGATTGAGAACTTTGTGACAATAATAAACTCGGTGGATAATAAGTATTTCCTAAGTGCCTGCAATGAGGGCTCAATCAAATTATGGGACTCCACAACGTTTAAATAGGTGCACAAAAAGACTGATGCTCACAGAGGCAAAATCAACAGCCTGCAAATGATTTCATAATTCAGATTCTTAAGCTCTTCTAATGACAAGTATGCAACTCTATGGCAACTGAAGGGGCAAGGAATTCACTAAAATTATTGACTTAAAACACACTTCTAATGTTGTGGCCGCCTTCTAGGTTAATGAAGATGGGAAAGAAGATCTTATCTTGACGAGCACTATGCAAGGTTTCATTTTCATTTGGAATTTAGACACTGTAATGAATTAATAAAGCACTAGATAGGAAGTAACCCTCCAAAGAAGACTATCAAATTAGATTGCTCAAAGAGTGTTCTTCACACTATCTAGATTAATGATTTCAACTACTAGCTTTTCCCGTTCGTTTTAGTTAAATCTTTGAATGAGCTTCTTATTGTGCAAATCACTACTGGCAAATAGCAGAGAGTGTCTGTAAACCTAGACAATGATGTTAGAAATAACAAAGGAGGTGAGTTAGAAAGAGCCACTGAACTTAAAAAGATGATTTAAATTAATAACTAGCACTTGATGGTTGCTGATGGAAATGTCATAAAAGTTATATCCCTAGAAGTAAATTCAAAGCACGAAACTTATATCAGCTAGGGATAATCCAAGCAAATTAATTAAATTCTCTCTGCTGCAAAGGTGTGACACAGCTTAAGTATCTTAAATAAACTAGAGCTTTGCAGTTGTTAATATAGATTAAATTTAAAAGACAAGCCTTTTATTTGACATTCAATTTCAAATATTTGTCAATTAAATAAGATAAATTCAAATAAGCCTATAATTATTCAGGGTGGTCTATTTCTTCTAAAATACTCATCGATTTCAAGTTTTGATTTAAGTCCCTCAATAATTATAAACTATTTTGCGGTCTATTAAGGACTTTGTCTGAAGGAAATATGTACGATAAATAAAGAAGAGATGAATCTTAGGAGCTGTCTCGCGAGAGAAACGCCCTTTCTCACCATCACAAGCGACCTGACCCCTATGGCGACAGATCACCTTCATAGAGGAGGTATGAAAGTTTCACCTTATTAAACTACTATAGTGGGGAGTACAATTAGAGAAGGAGAAGATCGTCAGTCGATGACAGGAGAAGGAGAAGTTCAAGCAAGCAGAGAGTAGGGGATGAGAGACCACGCAAGCAGACTGAGAGAAATGAGACCAGTGGTGGAGGAGAGCGCCAAATCTTTGATTTCAAGGTATTTATCAATAAAGATTTTCTCAGAGATGGCTAATTAGGAGACTCCTAAATGGTAATTTATATTTATCATTGTTATTATAATTGAATTAGGTTTACTTGAACAAGGTAAGTATTTAAGTTGGTTATTTCATGATAAACTGAAGGTTTGTCACCTCTCGAAGTGCTCACACATCTACTTTGACGAGTCCATTAAAATTCCTGACATGCCAGGATCGGTGCTTGTATTCCAAAGCGAGAGCCTAGAGAATAAGTCAGACGCTTTAGGGCAAGTACTGAAGAAGCTGCTAGAGATCCAGAGTGAATTTTTCAAAAACAAAATCAAGACTTCGCTACTCGGTTCAACAACTATCTTAGAGTTCATGATTCTGATTCCTGAAGGACTAGTAGCCCTTGTTATTGGCGGAAAAGGCAGACAGATCAAGAACTTCATGGATGAAAGTGGCGCAGATATCGTAGTTAATCAACCAGTTTATGGGATGAGCTAGCGTTCAGTGTCAATCAGAGGAGCCAACCGCCACATTGCAACAGCTTGCACCAAAATATATCAGACACTAGAGAAGCATGCATACCAGGTGGAAGATATTGAGAAGAAAGCAGAGCCTATTCAGAAGGATAAGATCAAGTCTTGCTGCAAGTACGTAGTCAAGGAGGAGTCAGTCGGTTTTATCATTGGCAAGAATGGTAGCTTCACAAAGTACTTACTTGATGAGCTCAACGTTCATATGAACTGCTATCGTGACAAGCAGAATCGCGCTCTACGCACTGACGAGAGCGTTGTGGTAAGTTAATAAGCTATTACTCTTAACTTTATTTAAGAAAATGACAGGCTCACTGCAAGATATCTAGGAAGCAATAAATGAGTTCTGCAAGAGACTCGAGGAGTACTACGAGTCTGTTAAGAAGAACTTTAAAAACTATCCCCTCGCCATACTCATCCCAAGCAACTTGGTTACCAAAATCATTGGTGCAGGTGGCTGTATGATCAAGGAGATCTCACAGAAATCTCGAGGAGCAAACATTCGTATTCACTCAAGCAAGGATAATGACCGAGACTTAGCTGAGATCGTAGTAACAATTGAAGGCTCACTCCAATCAAAGTATGAGGCTACTTGCATGATCATCGAACAAATCGAGCTCTTCAAAAACGGAGGCCCTGTAAGAAAACTTCTTAATTCTGAGGCAAGTAGAGCCTCTTCATCAATTCAGTCTAACCCCTCTCCATAGATTCTTTCCTCGGGACAGGCGCTCAACTCAAACCTCGCCGGTCAAATAAGAAATTCAATCCCCTTTCAAAAATCGGAGGCCTATCGCAATGAGTATGACCGCGCACACTAGTAACCCTCAAGTAAAGAATAAGATATTTAAAGTTACCAATTACCAGCCTCTGCTGCGCCGGAGCCGAAGCGCATCCACATCTCGCGCAGCAGGTCTCGCTCCAGAAATCGCAAATAGAACGAGCGCAACAACACGAAGACTCAACTGGCAACTACTCTAACGAGCGGAGACGCAGGCACGGCCACCTCCACAGGAAGTAATAATTAATCCCTTTAAGAAAGTAAAATCGTGAAGCGTAATCTTTTTAACAATATCAATAAGGATCTTCAATAACCACTAATATCATAGAACCCCACAGTACTTAAAAGGGCAGAGAGGCGCAGCAACTTGACGACTTGGACATCGAGGACAACAGCTATTTGGACTAGAATAACAGCCAGCCTCGAAATGATGTTCCCTCTGCTAAGACTTAGAATGGAAGACCCCAGTTCAGTAATGTTGATAAGGAAGAATCAGCTGCCACTAATTTCACAACAGAAGTCTCCCAAAGTCGCTCTAATGACAGCTATGACTTGATGACAGATATTAACGAAGATGGAGATTTAGTGGTGAATTTTGAAGTGTTGGTTCCTTCTCATCATCCAATTCTGAATTCCAAGATTGAAGATCTTGAAAAGAGCACAAACTGTAAAGTTCAAGTTCACAATCTTCATGTAAGAGTTTCTCAATTAAATATTTTTAGACAAGTCGCCCTTCAATTCAAATTCAGGGCTCTTACTTAACATATCCAGTGGCTTTAAGAGTTTGGGATCTTTGTTAATAACAATAGAACGCAAGAAAGGTGGAAATAAGTGAGACTAAAGTTTTCGCAAATTAACCAAAGCTAATCAGTAGTTAGAAGAATAGCAGCATACTGTTTACGAATTAAAATTAATAATTTCTAAAACCTTAACCCATAGCTTTATTTATTTTCGATCTGCATAGGATAATTTGAATTGAAATATTGAATTGTTAATTCATAAATGGATCACTTAACAGAGAACAAGTACAAGTCGCTCATCAATCGAATTAAAACCAAATCAGAGAAATAATCGTCATTTATAATATTCTTTTTTGAATTTAGTTTTAGAAATCTTTGAGTTTTAATTCTAAATTCTTAAAATATCTGGATTGAATGGATGTGACCAGTGGATCTGGATAGAGATCGAAAGTGGGAACGAAGAGAGTGGAAGAAGAGGCGCAAGTGCTATTTGAAAATCAAGATGCAAGAGTAAGAGGCGGACATGATGAGGCTCTAAAGACTTTATACGATTAGTCAGTTTCCTTCAAAAATGATCTAGCAGATTTGAGACAAAGAATCAAGGGTCTTTCCTCTGCTACTTCCAAGTACAATTCTAAAGTTGAGGTAAATTTATATTGGTAAAAAGTTTAGGAATTTGAAGCTGAGCTAAAGGAGTTCGGTCGCAAGAACGAGCAACTCCAAAAAGAAAAAACTGTAAATTAAACTTTTTCATAATGTATTTTAGAAATTATCTGAGCAATATGGTGCTAGAAACACCGGCGATAAACAGCAACATATGAAGGATCTCCAAGGCGAATTTTACAGAATGTTTAACAAATGAGATAGAATATATTAGAGATAGATCTTATTAACTTCTTGTACACTTAATTTCTTAACTTAGATTTAAAAATATAAGCATTATTCATTTGGTTCAAAAGCTTTCAAAGTATTTACTAAGCTCATCATTTTACTAATTTTATTCCAATTCACTATCTTCATTTTCTTCTCCTGTTAGTTCTATGAAGTCTATTATAAAATAAATTTGTCACAAAACATCATAACTATTTTAAATGGGCAAGTTTATCATCATATTTGTCCTTCAAGTCTTTATCTAACTACATAATCTCTCCTTGAATGAGTTTCATGGAGAGATCCTTAACTTCTTGATTAAAAAAAGGATGGTTCATCAGTTGATCGAAATTTTTGTTTGCTCCTAGTCTGTCAGTTGGTTTGAATTATGTTAATGCCTTAATAAAATCCACACTCTCATTTGATAATTCTGTTTTAGCTAAAGATTAATATTTGTGTCTTAGTATATTGAAATCTTCATCAGTTAGACCTTTTTTTATTACAACAAAGATTTAAATATAGAATACATTTTTAACTATTAAAGTGACGATACTTGCTTAATTTTATATTTTAGAATCTACTTAGGATTTTATTGGCTTGCATCTTAGTGGTAATTTATTTATCAAATTTATTTTATTTAAAATTGAAAAAGAGAATAAAGCTTTCCTTTTCTAAAATTAAATGATGAATAATTTGAGGAATTCTTGTTTTTCAGTTATTTTATCAGGCTACTACTTAAAATATCCTCGTGGAGGAGATTGAGCCAATAGTTCGTATACAAGAATACCCAGAGAAAACAAGTCAGACTCTAAAGTTACTAAATCTTCGGGATATTTAACTTCTTGGCCATTCATGTACTTCAAAAACAAATTTGCCATTTCAGGAGACATTTATAACCAATAAATACAATGTAAATTTATTTAATTATATGCTTTATATTGCATGCAAGGTACCTCCTGCCTGACTTGTACTGCCATCGCTTATTCTTTCACTTAATCCCAGGTCAATTAAAGTCACTCTCAGATTTTTGTTTTAGAAAATAAATAAATAAAGAATAGATAGATAGATGATATATGAAATGATCAAGTGAATTGATATATCCAATAAGAGTATTTTACACCAAAAATTAAATCGTAAAATCATATTAATCTAATAAAAAATTAGGCTACAGTTTAATGAAGACTAAGTTTATTATTTAAATCTTCTTGCCGTTCTATTTGAGAGATCAGGAGCACTTTCTGCTCTGCACAAGGTGGATGCGCTTTGGCTCAGGAGCATCAGAAGCTGTGAATTGGTAACTTTAAATATCTTATTCTTTACTTCAGTTAGTATTTATGTTCTCATAGTATTAGTTAAAGAGAAATTTAAAATCTTTAATCACTAAGATACTTTTTGAATGATTAAGAAAGCTATTTCTATTATAATTTGTGTTAAATTATTTCTATATAATATTTTAAAGATAAATTATTTGCTTCTTATTAGTTTATTATGATAAATTTAGTTACTAGGTGCTATAATACCAATTAAAAGAAAGCGAAGGCATTTTGAAATAATTATTTTATCTTTTAAAATAATATTTTTTGTTGATGAAAACATGAGTGGCTTTTAAGTCATTGTAAATAATATCGTTGTTATGCATATATTATAGGGTTTGAACCAACTATAATAAAATAACTACGCCACAATCAGAGCCACCAAATCTTCTGTGAGTGCTATGTTTGCTTTAGCATCAAAATTAAATTGGAAAACAAAGAAACATAAAATAGCCTTTTAAAAACTCAAAGTTAACATTTTCATTATATTTTGGGATTATTTTTATTCAGTTCTTATACAAAAGATTCATTAATTTTATCAGTCCACTATTCTCTTTCATTCAAATTGCGAATGAATGTATTTAATTATACAGTTTATTATAGAATAAAAATTATAAAGTATTCTTTTATTATGTGCAGATTAAATAGCAAATAAGGTTTTTAAACTCAGTCACACTCCAAAAAATTGAATTATAATTCTTTATATTTAATTTGGATCCTCATCATAATAATTCTTGCTAGATCAATTCCTTCTGCGAGATCTAAAACTAAACAAACTCTAGCTTCATCCTTAGTCGTTGTTACTAATCTATTGAGATTGCTAAATTAAGTTTCTTTCAAGAGATCTCTTTCATTGAGGGCCTAGTTCCTTTTGTTTTCATTGTCAAGTAGCTGTGCCTTTAGAAAAGATTTAAGTACATACTTTCTTCCCTTGTAAATATTTATATATAAGTATTTTATAAGCTCTATGACAGTGTCAATTTTCTGATCTATCTTGGGTTAAGAAGACAAAAGAACCTTACAAAGAACTTTTACAACTTCGAATTATTACAAATCAATGTCTCTCTCCATGAATATTAATTTCTTTTTACAGAATCTATATTCTACAATAATTCATATTAAGTTTTTGAAAGATCAAATGTTGTATTTCTCTTATGCGTATATTTTCAGTCTTAGAATTTAACTAATTCCAAACTCTTGTTTATGAGTTTGCCTTGCTTTCTCAATTGTTGCTAGTGCACCTACCTATTGGCAATAGTCATTTAATCTCTTTGCTATAGAGCAGTTTGAGTTACTACTCTTTATCTGAGCTCAGGCGATTCAAAGCCATTCCTGCCCACAAATATCCTGCTTTCTGTTTCCTCTTCACTTTCGCTTGAGTTTTCCTGTTGAGGCCCTAGATAAGACAAATTCTACTACGCCTGCTTCAAATGAGGATATAACTCAAGAATGAATTACTTGTGATTGAACTTATCCCTTTACATGTTTCGGGCTATTTAAGAATCAGCAGAGTACCAAGAATAAAAATGCAGCCAAATTAGAGGGGACACAATGATGAAATCGTGATTCTCAACTAAGTTTTCTCTCAAACGTTTTATATTTCCTTTAAACTCAGTATCAATTAGTGGAAGATTTTCTATTTTTGAGGGCTTAGAGTATAAAGAGGAGCTATCAAACCTTCCATTTCTATCTGTGAATTACTACGAACTCATGTTTATATCTTCCAGGATATCTTCAAGTTAAGTTTTGAATTGAGATTGTAACTAGTTACTAAATATTGTCATGTCGAAATTTGTAAAGTCACACCACTTTCTAGCCCATTTTGAATCAACTAAATACCTCTTAATTTTCTTCTCGGTCGGTACCTTTTCTAGCTCTTTAAGAATCTACTCTAATATAATTCTCTTTTGCTCTCTGGCTCCTAAAAGCTTACAATAGTCCCCACAGACTTTAGTCTCTTAATTTTACTAGTCTATTTCAATAACATTCTTTAAAGTACATTGGCATTTGCTTCCTTTATTTTCAATCAAAGCCTTGTATCCTCCAAACTCCATCACATTATATTTATTTTAATAGTCTATGTTACTCTTATTTTTGCTAATGTAGCGACTTAGTTCCATCTTAGAGGATTTATAAACTGAGTTTATTCCACCTGCACCACTTTAAGAAGTGTTTTGAATTCCCTAAATCATTCCACTCATTGAAGTACTCAGATTGCCCTTAATTCCAATTATACTGTGATTCAAGTTTTAAGCACTCTTAAATAAAAATTGGGACTAAAGACTCTTATTTGCTAATTTGTCAAGCTGTCTTGGCTCAGGGGTATAAGACCTTTTTTCATCACAGTCATCACTTTCTATTGAGTCATCTCCAAAATCATTAGACTCATTTTAAACGTGATTGCTAATGGGCTTGTTGTTTAGGTAACTTTTTAGCAGGGGAGTTTAATGAGGCTAATGCTACCTGCCTACAATGATAACTGAATCTCTTTCATATTTCTAGTGAGAAAGGATATGTTTATCGTTTATCTCAGGCTTGAATCCTCTTTCGGTTGTGGGATGAGAGTCTTCTACAATATAAATTTAAGATAAATGCTTTTCGACTATTCGAATAAAACTTTTGGTTGAAAGAATACATTAGTGCTTGAAGGAACATTTTAACTCTTCTGAGCTTCTATAGAAGTTCTGATGCTTTACCTAGACTGAATAACCTCATCCATTTATTTTCTAGCAGTATTGGTATTTAAAAAGTTTAGAAATTTTGGACTTTCAACGAGCGCTGCTTGTTCAAGAAGCTTAGCCTTTTTTGCATCGTCTTCTATAGACTAGCTTATATTTAAGGCTTTTGGTATTTTATTCAAATTTTTGGCAACTGCTGCAGCAATTCCACTCATACTCTTTCTATTTTGGGATGTTGGAGTGATAGACTTCAAAATTTGATCCTTTATTTAAGATGCTTTTAAACTTTGAGCAGTATGTTTTTATAAATGACTCTAAACTTGAGAATTTCCCCCTCCATTTAAAAACTTTTCAGGGATAATTTAATCATTGTACCCAAATATCTAATTAGCCTTAATTAAGTTAGCGTGCTGCTGCTATATGTAGTAAGAGTTTTAGTTTGGTTTAGTCGGCAGATTTTTGGAAGGAGATTCTATAGGAGTGGTACTTTTGTTTGTCATGCCTGCTTAGATTGTGCTTTCAAACTCAGTTTCCTCGAAAAACCTCTTTATAGGAGAGTTAACTATTATAGCCTTTTTATTTACCTTTGGTTGCTCTTTAAGTGATGTGTTTGGCCGCTTGATATTCGAGTTAGAAGTGTTATTCTGCTTTTGATTTGGGATCGATTCTCTTTTTGAATGCTACTGGACTGATAACTACTTCAAATCTATGTGAGCTTTATATTAAGTATTGTTATGTTGCGTCTACTGTGTTTAGTTATCAATACTACTTCTTTGCTGTAAGCTACTTTCTGAATTTAGTTTAACTTAAACTCCCTCTGGAATACTTTATGCTAAATTTTTGAGTGAAAGTTAAAGGGTTGGAGGCAGGTCAGGATTCATCATAAACCTAAAATCAATTAAGCTATTAATGGTTAGACTTACTGTTTGATTTCTCTTTTTTTAGACTTGTATTCATCGTCTATATTTTCAAAGCTTTTTGGCTAGGAGGATTCTTTTCTCATTCTTTGATCTACTTTAATAATCTGATTCAAGCTTAACTGTTGGAGGATCTGTTCTTATATTTCTTTGAGTGATTTATTACTTTATTCGAGATTGACTACTTTATATTTTAGTTCTTCCACCTCTTATAACATTTGAGACTTGATATCTTTAATTTGTTATTTAAGCTCAGTCACTGTTAGAAGCAGCAGATTATTGGTGTTGTTGAAACTTGAGGCTGCACCTTGTACTAAAGAGCTTGTCATATTACACTGGCTAGAGCTGGTTGAAGGGGGCTAAATATTTATGTGACTGCTTGTCATCTAGCTATCAATGCTAGGAGTTTACTGAATGATTTGATTCCCTGAATTTCGTTTGAGTTGATATTCCTCATTTAAATAAATTATGAACATAATTTCATTGACTTAGAGCTCAAATGGTCTTGCATTTGAGATTTAATTTGAGTTTTATATTGCATTAGCTTGCTTTGATTATGCGTTGCCTTGATTTTTAGAGGTGGAGCTATTAGATTGAGATGGCTTATTGCTGCCATTCTAATTTCTAGTCTATTTTAAATTGGCTTGCATCTCTTCCATTTAATGGATGATCTGTCTTTATTGAGGTAAGAGTTATTTCTAAGAGTGATGAAGGGATTAAGAAGCAAGATCCTTTTTTGAATTAGTCTAGGGAAGAGAGCTGTTAAGTAAATTTGCATGATTATTGTAGCGAGTTGAGTTTAAATTGCCTGACTTGAGTATATGACCTCCAGTAGAGAAGACCTTGGCACTTATCACCAGTTCTCCACTCTAGTTGCCAGAGAGCCCACTGCTGCCCAAGTTTAAGGCAGTATGCTTTTACGAGGAATAGTTTTGATTATCAGATGTGTGCAGCAACTGCTGTCTCGAATTCAGGTACTTAGAATTCAAGGGAGCTGCTTGTGAGTAAGACCCATTCAATTATATTGTTGGCTTCTAGTTTGAGTGCTTTCCCACTCCATTGATGAGACTCTGCTGTACTTGTTGTTTCATTTATTTGATTTCAACTATAACTTAAAATATAATCAACTACATTTGAGGTTCATAGAATAAAGGAAATTAAGGAGCCAAAATTAATGGCTTATATCATCATGCAGGTAAGTTTTGTAAATAATAATATTTAGCAGTGATTAATAAATAGCTACTAACTGGCAAGTGAAACTTTTAAATTAAATATAACGATGGATCCACCTCAAATGAAGTCATCAACTCAAACTATTACATAAGACAACTAGCAAATGGCCTTACCTCTATAAACTAAGGACAGAAGGCACTTTAAATGCCAGAAGAAGAAAAGACAGAGCCAGAAAAAATGCATGAATAGAAAAAAGTACCTCAAGCAAAAGTACGAAGACACTTGCAAAGTCATCATAGACGCATTCGTTGGTGTTTCATCTCAAGCACCAACTCATTTGGTTGAAAATGAATACATTCAGAGAGGTTACCGAATCGGTTACCATAATAAGTTTTGGACTATCTTCAAATCTCTTTTCTAGTTTCACAATGAATCAGTTAACGTTTGGAGTCATCTACTTGGGATGTTTTTGTTTGCATTCCTTTTCTACAATGCACTCTACACTCTTAATAGCTATTAAGAAATTGGAGAGATGCACTGGAAGGATGGAATCCACAAGACACAATAAGAAAACCAGCATATCTATTTAAAACTTTAATTTAACTCATATTTCAAATTTCTTTGACTAAGAATTAAATCATCTTGAAAATGAGATCTGCTTATTTCACAGCCTTTCATCTAGTGATATTTTGAATGGAAGCTTCATTATAGCAATGAATCTATTGGAAGCGCAAATTATACTACAATCTTATTTAAAATGGATTATATTATGAGATGAATACGAATGTAGAATCGGAGGTAAGAGATATTTGAAATAAATTAATCTGTAGACTTTGATTTGAATCCTGATGTTCAGATGGTTAACGCCTTGATGAGTCGTTTTTGGGACCAAAGTTCAGATAACTCACAGGTAAAATCTCTACTTCTTTTAAATTTTCGATGGATCCACCTCAAATGAAGTCATCATCTCAAACTATTACATAAGATAACTAGCAAATGGCCTTACCTCTATAAACTAAGGACAGAAGGCACTTTAAATGCCAGAAGAAGAAAAGACAGAGCCAGAAAAAATGCATGAATAGAAAAAAGTACCTCAAGCAAAAGTATGAAGACACTTGCAAAGTCATCATAGACGCATTCGTTGGTGTTTCATCTCAAGCACCAACTCATTTGGTTGAAAATGAATACATTCAGAGAGGTTACCGAATCGGTTACCATAATAAGTTTTGGACTATCTTCAAATCTCTTTTCTAGTTTCACAATGAATCAGTTAACGTTTGGAGTCATCTACTTGGGATGTTTTTGTTTGCATTCCTTTTCTACAATGCACTCTACACTCTTAATAGCTATTAAGAAATTGGAGAGATGCACTGGAAGGATGGAATCCACAAGACACAATAAGAAAACCAGCATATCTATTTAAAACTTTAATTTAACTCATATTTCAAATTTCTTTGACTAAGAATTAAATCATCTTGAAAATGAGATCTGCTTATTTCACAGCCTTTCATCTAGTGATATTTTGAATGGAAGCTTCATTATAGCAAAGAATCAATTGGAAGCGCAAATAATATTGCAATCTTATTTAAAATGTATTGCATCATTGGTAAATTTAGTTTACCGGGTCCATATAGATTTAAATTCATTCTGATATAAAGTTGCACATATTTTTTGAATAAGATATTTATTATTCTCTATAAATTTGGATTTATTCACAACTATAAAGCTAACCAAACTATTGAGGGGTGCCTTGCTAATCTAGATCACCATAAGTTGGATGAAATATTTAAAACCTCATCTAGCAAGAGTTAATTTCTTTTTTAATGGCCTGAGAAAATGCAGAACGCTGTTCACAGAATAGAAGGTCTTGCCTTTTCTTATGTGACGGAGTTTTAAAATTTCAAACACTATCTTCATGAGAAAGAAATGGAAGCAGAGTAGTCTTTCTATCAGTGGAGAGACCACGTCCTTCATTATCCTGACTAGCTAAGGAAGAAAATTAGCGATGTCCAGCAACTCATGCTAAATTAGATGGCAGGACAGACTCTAGAGCAGGAATAAGAGATATTCAAGAACTTTACAATTACAAGAGTAAGATACCTTTCTCATTTTAAACTAACTCATAGTTAAACTATCTTCATAATGTCATGGAAGACTTTCAAGAGAGAATGGGAGAATTCTTTGAAACTTCCATCAATAGAATAGATTAGATGGAGTGGCTAGAGATGATTCAAGCTATCAAACCCATAGAAGATGTCTAATCTTACCTGAATTACGTGTCCAAATGGCCTCTACTTGTTCATATGATATCTGCAGCTCTTTGCCTTGGCTTCTCTGCAATTTTTCACTTGTTCTTTGTTTACTCTGAGTACGCCTCTTCTTTCCTTGCCAAACTTGACTATGCTGGAATCACCATATTGATATTTGGAAGCACAATCCCAGCTATTGAATATGTCTATGCGTGTAGTGAAGTACAATGTAAGCTTGCCAGATTTATTTGTAACGCCATTTCTAGAAATAAAGCAATTTTTCATAATTCAAGTAACAACTGTCAGTGCAGCTGTGTTTGTGATCACTCTTCTACCAATATTCAGCCTTCCAAGCTTCAAGTGGCTAAGAGGTTCAGTATTCTTGCTCCTTGGGTTCTCTAATTAGTGCTCCTCTACTCTATGTGCATTTCTTCTTCAAAGATGGATAGATGGTGGATGACTTTGCATATTCTTACATGGCTGGTGCGCTAATTTATGCTCTCGGAGCCATCATTTATATGTCAAGAGTACCAGAGAGATGTAAACCTGGAACCTTTGATATCTGCGGACATAGTCATCAGCTATTCCATTTCTGTGTGGTCATCGCCTGCTTTATTCACTACTGCCAAAATTTAATGCTGTTCTATAGAAGACAGCACTTCGAATGCCCATCTAACTGATGCGCCAAGTTTAAGATGGCCATTTGAAACTATGATTTGGAATACGACCTTTAGATAGTTGATCTTAACTTAATAGAGGATCAACTTTGAATATATTTAGATATGTTTATTAGTTTAGTGATAATTTAACTTAATAATTCGAAACTATCAATTATAAAATTCAACAGTTATCTTTCGCACTAAAGCTTCACTGTTTGTTTCATGAATACAAGGCCATTTAATGAATATTTTAGCTAATAAGTTCTTAATCAGGCTGCGAGTGAAAATCAGAATTTAGGATGGTAGAGCTTTACTGAAGCTGAACCTTGCATCATGTCCTTGAAAGTTCCAACCTTGGACATATTTTCTCTTCCGCTGGTTCCAAAATGGCACACTGAAGAGGATTTGTTCTTAGAGTGAGGTTATCTGCCGAATGCTGACCTGGTGTCATAAGTCTAGTTTTTATCCACTCTTCTTGTTTCATTGGCAGGACGACCTGCCTTTGGAAGCGTCCAGCGAGGGAAGTCTTGCTTATTTGAAGGATTGGCTGAGGCTTCAGGCACATACCTTCCGGGCCCAACTGAACCTGGAGTGGAAGTTTAGTTCTTCAATGCTCCAGTTCCTCCTCTGCGGAACCCAAAGGTAAAATGGGGGGCTTTCACAAACTCAGGCCTATCCTTAGGTAGATACTGAGGACCTGGTGTTGTCTCCAAAACATTTATCATTAATAGATTTCATAATAATTTGCATAGTTTTATAGTTGCATCTAAGTATTAACTTAATGAAAACTTTTATCTTACTCTTGGTTCAGTTCCAATTTTAGGAGCGGTGCATCTGGGTTTTCTAGAAGCGTCAGCTGTAAGTGGGTCATCTAAGAAGGCAGCATTTTCATAGAAATCGTATTTAGGCTTGTCAACTCCGTGTCTCTCTGCAGTACCGAATCCCCATCCAGGTGGCTTTTAGATTTAGATTACAAGTAATTTACCTTTTAGTACTTTACTTCGTCTTGATATTGATAGATAGGACCTGGAGATTACTTTCCTGCGTTGCTAGTCTTTGTGAGTTCGCCCATGAAGATCTTCTCCTAGTCGTCTCTCTTAGCCTATGGGAAACCGAAAACAGGCATAGACCTCTCATCAGAAAGGGGAAGCTTTCCAAAAGAAGTCCTGGCTTGCTTAGAGTCGAGAGCCATTGCCAGAGCAGTCAATCCTGTTAAAGTCATTATGAGATCAATTTAATTGCTGAGAATAAGTGAGTACCTGCGAAAGTGAGAGGCTTAGTCTTCTTTTCTTGCTACTGTTCTTCTGCCATTGCAGCTGTTTTCAAATATTCTTATTTTAATTTATTGCAATCCCTAGAGTAAATTATCAAAGCTATCTACTAGATATCTAATAGTAAACTGTGCATTGTTTTAATTAAATCCACTCAATAACGAGAGTAGAGCAAACTATTCTTAGGTTTCACTTAGTTTTCTGTCTTTTGTTTTTGTTGGTGTCTGCTTAAACATTATCATAGTTGCCACCCATATCTTGATCAGGCTTAGCCCACTCTATGATTATCTTTCTTCCATACAGATGAGTGTGTTGGAGGGTTTGGAACGCCTATTTAGCTTCTTCATTTGAAACGAACTCCACGAATCCAAATCCTTAATAACAAAATTAGTTATTAATTTTCCTCTATGACTCTTAGAGTTAGTCTTTTTGGGAAGTCTGACCTTTTTGACAGCTCCATATTATTTGAAGAGCTCTCTGATATCACTATCTGTAGCTTCAAATGCTAAATTCTTGACTGTTAGCTTATTGGACTGTAGTCCATCTTGAATCTCTACCTTAGCTAGCTCTGACTTCTCCTTTCTCTTGCCTAGGACTTCTTATTTCTTAGAAGTGGTGACATCTTTATTGGCAATGCTAAGTTTAAGAGCATGTTCATCAAGTACAAAGTTTTAAAGCTTCTTAATTGCCTTCTCAGCATTTTCTTTGTTCTCTAACTCAACGAACCCGTATCCTCTGGACAATTAATTCTGAGAGTTTTTAACAATTTTGCACGAGAGAACTTTGCCCACCCTAGCTTCCTTAAATACCTGCTCAAGTTGTTCTTCTGAGGTGTTGAAATTCAGGTTTTTGACGAAGAGAGTATTTTCACCCTTCTTCTCACCTTCTTCATTCTTTTATTCTTCTTGCTCAACTTACTGTTGCTTTTTAATCTCCTTGAGAAGAGCTTCACTCTTAGAAATGATAACAGGGGCATACTCCAAATAGATAGGCATGAGGTAGTTTATCTTATGATTCTGAAGATTCTTCATTGCTGCTTTTGCTTGCTTCTCATTCTCATATTCTACGATGGCAAGAGTATTGAAAGGACCTATCAGGATGCGAGTAAGCACTCCATATCTCTCAAACACTTCCTTAATCTCACTTTCCTTGGTGTTGTAGGGAATATTCTTAATGATAATGACTGTGTGGGATCTCTTGCAATTAAGTCTCTCTGTTCTCTCTAGTTTGTCCAAGTCAATGCCATTCTCCTTCATCCAGTCCTTTGTTTAGTTGATGATTATGGTCTCTGCCTTGGCTATTCTGACAGCAAGATTCTTTTGATCTCTATCAAGTAAGCTGCCTTTGCTGATATTAAGTCTCTGAGCCATTGAAGTAGCCACTGCATCTTGATTCATGAACAGATAATTCCAGTTGGTTTCGTTATCGAAGTTTTCCTTAATCTGCTTCTCCCTCTCTTCCTTAAAAGTAGACTTCTTCTCCTTTATTCTTGTAGTATTTTCTTATTCTGGTTGTTGTTCAATCTACTATTTCGCAACATCCTCCTCTCCTTCAACTTAAGGCTTCTCCTAATTAGTATCAACTAAATCAACCTACTCCTTGGGTGGCTTCTTTTAGGCAGGAAGAATATGCAACTTTCTTCCTTGATATATTCTAATCATATTACAACTTATTCACTTCAAACTTATAAGGTTTAGTAAAAGATTCACTATATCAAATATAAAGTAAGTCTTGTCAAGCTCAGCATAAGCAGAGACTGCTGCCTCCACAGTTTCAAATCTCAAATAAGCAAACCCAAAGGCTTGTCCTCCTTTTCTGCAAGGTATTTCCACATCCTGAATTTCTCCATACTTGCCAAACTTCTCCCTCAACTCATCATGGGTGATAGTGAAAGCTAGATTCATTATGTACAGTCTCTGCTCGTCAATGCCCTTATCATCTTCCTCCTTCTTTTCCTCCTCATTCTCTCCCTTCTTTTCTTCATCTGGCTATTTCTCTTTCTCATCTTTGGTTTTTTACTTCTGTTCTTTCTCCTTCAGCTTCTGCTTTCTCTTAGCTTCATTTGAGGTATGCTACAACCCAGAGCCATCATCAGCCATGAAGGCTGTAAAACTATCATTCCAAGACTGTTTATTCTCCTTAGTTTTGCCCATTACCTTCAAGAATTCCCTGAACTTTTCCTTCTTCTTTTCGATTTCCTATTGCTGCTGCTCCTTTTCTTCTTCTGTCATCTTAGGCTTGCCAGTCTTCTCATCCTTTCCATTCTTCAAAGTGAACGCTGAACTGCCTTTAGAATACTTAGACCAAGGTCTTGACAATTGGGGGTCATTTTGAGGCAAAGCATAGTCAACTTGAACTCTACTAGTATCAATGAAAGAGTTATTGAAGAACTTCTTTGCTGCGGCTGCGTCGTCCTCGCTCTTGAAGCCCACGAATGCAAACAGACGCGACTTGTTGCCCTTCCTCATGATCTTAGCATCAGTCACCACTCCTCCTTTGCCTTGAAAATGGAGGCGTAGTCTTTACTCATCCAAGTGCTTGGGCACATTCTTCACAATGAGTCTGCTTGTTGGTGCAATTGAAGTCTATGCCTGCATTTCCTGTTCATGACTCTCGTCATCAGCCTTCTTTGATTACTTACAACAATTAATTCATTGAATATGAGTATATAAGTTGTATTAGCTTATTTAGACATGTCTTTGAGTGTTTGTATTAATTATTAACTCTTTCAATTGAGTGTTACTTCCTCCTCTAACTCGCTCTATTCACCAATTAAATAAACAATCAGCAATATATAGCTTCTAAAATTTAACTTTTATAATATATTTATTTAGTATTGGAATTGCGATGGAAGAGGATGAAGGATTTGATTAATTAAATGAGTAAGATATTTTGAGTATTTTTGGAGATGATAATCACTCTTATGCCAAGAATGAGGGGGTTATGAGCTAGTTATCAATTGATGGACTCATAACCACTGATCAGTTCATGAATAATGCTTTTTCTACAAATTAAATGCAGACTAGATATAATAAGTGAGGGAAGTTGACTCAAATCTGAAGGAATTCACTACAATCAGTGAGCAACTTCTCAAAAAACTAAAAGGTACGATTAAAACAAGTCAAGACTCTGAGCATAGAGATTAAGCAGAGGAAGAAGATACCAAGTCACTCTACTCCATAAGCTCATCGTAATCAAACAATTCTCAAAAATCGAAAAGAAGCAAAAGTAGCAGTAGTTCTCTTTCTAGCAGCAGTTAGTCTAGTTCTAGTAGTTCTTCTGAAGACGAGAGTGATCTTAGATTAGATGACAAAATGGATGCTGCAGCTCGTCGTGAAGCTAAAAAGTCTATATTTAGTTTTCAAGTTACTTCTAAGAAAAGTGCAAACCTATTAGCTGCTGGAGAGGGATCTAATGAACTTCCATAGCCTGATAACACAGCTAATTCTGGCAGTGAAAGTGAATAAGAAACAGAAGCTGATTAGTAGCAAGATCCAGATAAAAAATCTACTAAGACCAAAGAAAAAGACCCAAAAGCACCTAAGTTTAAGAAAAAAAAGATATAAATACCAGAGGAGGAAATCGAGGATGCTACTCCTGATGAAATTATCATCACTGGAGCTAATGGGCAGCAGATGAAAATGATCACTACAGTTAGTGGCTAGATACCACTAGACTTCAACAATACTAAGATCATTAGGGACGGCAAAGTAATTGACTTCAATGACTATTCTAATTAGCAGTCAGTAGCCAACATTAATAAGGTCAAAGCTACTCACAACGTAAATCATAATCAACTATAAGGATCTCATCATCTTTCAGAAGAACTGGTGAATCAAAGAAATTATGCGACTGATATAGGCAAGAAAGCTGGTATGGATAGTGTAGACTAAGAAGAAGTAAAGAGAGTTATTATGGAGTCTTCCTGTAAGAGTGAGTTTTTCAAGACTCAAGAACAGAAACACAGACAAGTAGAGCAGAAAGTAAGAAGATACCTCTACAAGCTCAGAAATTTCAAGGCCAACAAAGAGTTATGGCTTAAAACAAAGGAAACAGTAAAAACATTAGTAGAGCAAATGATGAGGGAGAGAGAGGTGAGAAGGACTTGGATGCATATTGATATGGATATGTTCTATGCAGCCGTTGAAGATCAGAGATAACCCAAGTTTGAAGAAGAAACCAGTGGCAGTTGGTGATAATACTATGATTACTACTACAAATTATATAGCTAGAAAGTACGGAGTTAAAAGTGCAATGCCTGGATTTATAGGGAGAAAATTGTGCCCTCATTTAGTGTTCATCAAGCCCAATTATCCTAAGTATAGGCAGGCTTCTGATTAGTTCAAAAGAATCCTCTCAATCTTTGATCCAAAGTTAGAAAGTGTTGGATTGGATGAGGCAAATTTGGACTTAACGGATTACTTAGTTGATAATAGCATGGATAACGATCTTGGGAAGATATTTGTTGCACAAAAGATTAGGGAACAGATCTTTTTAGACATGGGAATGACAGCTAGTGCAGGAATCTCTTGTAACAAGATGCTGGCTAAGATATGCTCAGAACTTAATAAGCCGAACGGATAAGACCTATTTATATAACGATGAGGTGGAGATACTTAAGTTTATGATGGACTTTACCAGTGAGAAAGATTCCTGGAGTTGGTAAAGTGAACGAGCATATTCTTTTCTGGTTTGAATATCTACTCCTGTAAGGACTTAGTTGAGAAAGCTACTGAAGTTTATGTGACTTTTACAGAGCATGCTTTTCAGTTCTTTTGGTAAAGAGTGCTTTAGGGGATAGCGAGAGTAATGCACGAAAAGGAAGAAGGAGTGGTAGCTCAAAGAAGTATGGGAGTGAGTTGCACCTTCAAGCCAATTCACAGATACAACTAATTTAAGGAGAAGATGTTTAGACTTGCAGCAGAATTGGAAGTAAGAGCAGGGCCTAAAACAAAGTAATGGGGAAGACCCTAGTACTAGAGTTTAAGACGTTTCAAGTTTGAGACAAAGATAAAGTCTATGACATTTTCCCTCACTATCTCTACAGCTAGAATTAGTTCAAAAAGTATGGGATAATTCTGCTCAATTAGGCCTGGCCTATTGAGGCAATTAGACTTATGGGACTTCGTTTATCAAACATGAGGGACAGGAGGAAGGATAAGGGAGTTAAGGTGTGTCCAGAAATTTAACTGACTGAGAAGGACTTAGCTGAACCTGAAGGGGCTTAAAACGATGGTGAAACTTAAGCAGGAGGCGAGGATGAGGATAGATAGGACGACATGAAGATAGAGTTTACTGGAATAATAACTGAAAAGCATAAGGATGCTGCAGACTAGATAGATGACGAGGGAGTGGAAGATCCAGAGATTCAGTAAAAGCATGACGAAGAAAACATGCAGCATGCAAGAGATAAGCTATTCAAGTAAAAGGGAGTAGGGACTGACAAGAAAAAGAAGAAGTTGAAGGAGAAAGATGTGCTCGCTGAGAATAGTAGATCAATGCAGTCCTGGAGCAATGTGCCTCGCTTCCATATGGACAAGATCATGGGCAAGAGTGAGAAGGAGAAGAAGCAAGAAAGAGTATAGAAGATACTCAAAAAGCAAAATCAAAGAGGTATTGAGAGTTTCATGAATGAGTCCGACAAGTACCTCAGCAAGAGTGATTAACTTACCAAGCAGTTGGAAGAGCTAAGTAAGTTCAAGAACAAACATGATGGAATTAATAATTGCAGGTCCATCAGGAACAAACTAAAAAAGAAGGAAGAGAAACAGCAAAAGGACATAGACTAAGGCATGTTTGGAGTGCCTAAGTCATACAAACCCACTTGATTTTATAATTAATTATTTGTAATGCTTTAGAGAGTCCTCTTTATTATATCTAAATTTGGAAAGATATATTAGTCAGATATAAATAATTGCATTACAGATAGGAGAGATGGACGCAAAGAAATACCAGGAGATGATGGCCAAGCATGAGCAGGAAATGAACAATATGCTAAAGAATGACCCTGACTATGTAAAGATGATGAAGGAGTTCAAAGAAGAGGACACTGACATGAAAGAGTTTGGGCAGTTACTTGCCAAGCAGGGTGAGTGTTACTGATTGAATGTTTTATCGTGTGTGTGTAGAGAAATTGTTTATTACATTATAAATTGAAGAACTTAAACCCGGATGAAATCGGAGAAGACGAACTCATGGCAGAACTAGATGAATATGGTACATCATTAAGAAGTTTATTAAATATCCTATAGAGCAAGATGAAGGAGAAAGTGAGCTCCAAAAGTACAAAGAAATTGTGAGTTAGATCACTGAAGTAACTCAAAAGGCTCTAAAATTTAAGAGAGAAGGCGATAATGAAAATGCAATAGCTTAGCTCAGGGAAAAGAAGAAACTAGAAGCTTAAAAGCTAGAGATGGAGACTTAAAACCCTGCTCTTCTCAATGCTTCTAAACCAAGTCTTCCTCCTCCCCAACAGCAGCCTCCCGCTTAGGCTAATCTTTACTTTTGTTTTATCCCAAACAAAACATACAATAAGCTTAGAGTCAGTAAAAGTAAAATGCTCCATAGTTTGTGAAGGTAGACATGAACTTTAACATTGAAGACGATATCGAAGTGGAAGAGAAAGTGCACAGCTTTGACGATGTGGAGGCTATGTCAGCCATTGAAAACGAAATTGAGGTCATGCAAAAGCTCATAAAGATATCTTAAGGTCCTGAGCGGGATTTCTACCAAACCAAGTTGGAGAACTTGGGTTACTAGAAGGGAGATGTTGAAAACAACGTACAAATAGGGATCTTGACTCCTTAAAAATATTTGGCAGGTGTAAAGAAATACATCCTTATTCAAAAGTCTTACCTCCATGAACTCAGCTCAAAATTGCCTAAAAATAGCAATCACATAATCAGACTTAAGAAAAGAATCGAGCTTGTTGAGGCTGAACTGGCGGAATCTGAGGAGCCACCTAATGAAAACGAAGTCATAGAAGCACAACAGTTTTCTAAGCAAGAGCAACTGAATGCTTCAGCTAAAGATATTATCAGAAAGTCTACTATAAGACACAACAAGCAAAGGGATGCTGATATGGAGGAGGTCAAATAGCCAGTCATCGATGAAAGGAAGTACTTGAAACAAGTTACTATAAAAGAAGATGAAGTTGATTGGAACAAGGTAGACAAAAACACGTATGATGTCATTAGCTAAAGAATTGAAGACTACAGAGAGGCATGCCTTTATATGAAGGAAACAGTAAGAAATCTTATAAACCATTTAACTTTAAAGACTGGTGACAGAGAAAAGGCTCTCAAGTTTCTCACTATTGCAGAAGAAATGGCTCATCTCAAAAGCCTCTTGGTACAAGGAAAGAGAATAGATCTGCTTAAAATTGAGCCTGCAGTATATTTTATTTATTACAGTAACTCCGGTTTAAATCTTGGGAATGGATGAAACTGCTAGACTTACAAGTATTTTGAATAGTTATAATTAGTTGTGTAGAATTTAATGAGGTGACTGTGGAGCTGAACAATCAGTTTGAGGAATTCAAGGGCAAAGCACAAAAGTATGCAGAAGCTGTGAAGCTGAAAGTTACTCCTCAGTAGAAAGAGCACCTTACTAAGTTGTTCTAGGAGCACTTAGATCTAGCGAAGAAATGTCAGGAGTAGATAAAACTCATAAATTCCTTTAAGAAGAATCCTTGGCAGGGCCCTCCCATTTACCATCATGAGACTCTCTACAAAAAGGTGGAGAAAAAGAATGAAGACGTTAACGAGTTGGAGTTGGTGGTGCAATTCAAAACTAATGAGAACTTTGCCAAATTGAATTCCCACTACATTAAAGTGGATTTTCCAATCACAGACAAATTCAAGCTAGAGTCCAGGATGCCACTAGATAAAGATCATACAGAGAGATGGAACTTGCAGAATGCTAACCATCTCAAGCTATAAACAAACATAAATAAGTATTGTATTATTAATTTAGTGATAATTACGCAGCAAGATGTAGAGTTTGAGTTGAAGAAGAAGGCTTTCATTGGTGCAAACACTCTGGACTAGAAAAAGGTAAAGTTAACTAACTTGGGTACTAAATTATTTAAATGCGACATGGAGAAGGAGATCAGATTCAACGGCATAAACCACCCTATCCTAATAAATTTCAAGCTCAGAGAACCCACCAGAGTGAAGGAGTATACCGAAGTCCCCCTAAGAAGAATTGTCATCGATGGTTTCCCCAAGCCATTCAGACAACCTGGAGGAGTTCAGGAACCATAATAGCAGCAACCTAAACCTCAGATGTTTTATTATTTTCTACTATACCTTAAGCTATTTAGAAGTAAGCACCAGTGAAATAGTAGCCTGTTGCTCAAGCGCAGCCATTACCTGTGCACAGACAATCCTTGGCAAAGAAACAAATAGATGTGAATGGAGGAGTACTGCCTGAAGGAGTAAGCCAAGCTGATGTGGATGACCCAGACAACATAAACAAATATAATTAAGTTGTAATCCCTTCATTTTTGCTTAAATTTTAACAAACTTAATAAGCATTTCTGTTTTGGAATTTAAAGTAAATGAGATGCAAACTCTCATACATAAAATGGCTGAGCAAGGAAAGAGAGCCCCTGAAGCAATTAAGACCAAATTTTTAGCTCTTCCCTAAGCAAAAAGCTGTAAGTATTTATCTATTAATCATATTTAGACTATTGAGCATTAAGCCTTCAACTGGGACCCTCACTCCGGAGAAATATATGGGCTACTTGGAAATGCAGGTGCAGAAGGATAAAAGACTCCTAGACTACTTAAGATAAGTCCAAGATGAAAGAAAAATCAAGTTAGTTCAATAGTTTATTTTTAAGTTCAAGACAGAATCAAACTCATGGTAAACGAGATCAAAGAGAACCAAGAGTGAAATTTATAAATATGGATTTAATAGTTTTCAAATTATCTTATCAATAAGCATGTGTAAGTTCTTGCGTTAAGCAGTTGCTAAGTTCTGAGCATGGCCTAGTATTCCAAAGCCAGTTAATATCGGTGGCTCCATGAGACTTGTATTTCATCATTAACTTAGCTGCGTTATTGTTGAGGGTAGCCATTGACTCCATAGAGAGATGGTAAGCTTTAAACGCCTCTTCTTCATTAATTATAGTCTTGCATAGCTCCCATCTGTCATTATTCTTCTGCATCCACTCCATCACATTCACTGAAACTTGAGTTCCCAAAGGTTTCGTTAGAACTATAATATCTCCTTCTTCTCCGTTTCTTGGCAGGATGTAAATTTAAAAAAATTAATTTGTCAATTTACAGCACCATTTATTTTTCATCATCTCTACAAACTACATTCGCCACCCCACCTATAATTGGCCATGGATTCATAATATTGAGCAAAGAATTTTAATATCATGACAAGTTTATAAAAAGGAATTAAAATATGTTCTACAGCGTCTTTAAATTAAGAAATCAATCCTCATCAGAAGAACTCAAAAAATTTTTAATTTAAAACATTAAAAAAATTATTCTTTAAAAAATTCCTTTTTCTTTTTTAAAGTTTAAAAATGTTAAATTATTAAAAAAAAAATTATTTCCAAATTTGAAAAAAAAAAAAATTTTTTCCCAAAATTTTAAATTTTTTAAAAGTCTTTAAAGTATACTTTAGCCTCCTGTGATCATAGTCTTTGCTTCAGTTGCGCAGTCATTGAATCCTCTAATCATCTCCCTTGTGACTATTTCCCTGTGTTGTTCCTGCATTTGCAGCGAGACTCCCAGTATCATGAGCATATGGTCTACTCTTTCGATTCCCATAGCGTAAATGTCACTGAGAGTGTTGCAGCAAGCGATCCTTCCTTGCATATATGGATCTGCCACCAGGGGTAGAAGAAGTCTGTTGGTGGAGATCATGTGCTTGGTAGGATCGTGAGCGTATTTGGTAACACTGCAGTCTGGAGTTTCCTTGGCAATGGAGCCATCTCCAATATCTTTCAGATATTTAAACAGTGTCGCCGCTGGCACTTTACATCCTCATCCTTTCATGTTAGCGTAGCTTATTAGTTGAAATTCAGGAGGCAATCCCAGTTGGGCATTGTCATAGCTTTTAATTCGCTAAAGCAAGTGGCCGAACTGACGCCTCTGAATCATTTTAGTCAGAGACATTTTATAATCAAGTAATTCATTCACCTTAGATTTCGATCATTATCTTACCATCAGCAGTAGATAGAGCAAGAACTTAGACTTGCACATTCACTCACTCCCAATTATTGATAAAATGGATAAAATCAATCACTTAGTCAAGCACCTCAGAGACTACAAACTTACTTAGGGCTACTCTGCTGAAACTAGTGGAGGACTGTTTGTAATGCTAGAGAAATCAAAGTACAAAGACTTCATGAAGGAGCTAAGAGAAGAATACGGATAAGAAAGTTGGGAGGTTGGCTATGTTGCCAAGGGTATCAATAAAGCTATAATAAAGGAAGACGTAGATATTATCAATGTTACCGAATCATTTATCCATAGTTGAAAAACATTCTCAGTTAAACCAAATCTAATCTGGTCTCATGTGAAAGCAACTAAAACCCTTTGATGCTTTCCTTACAAATCTTTAGAATAAGGAAGGCTGATATTGCTAGTCAATAACTAAAAATAGGCTAAGATTAACAGAAATTAATTTTCTAATACTTTGGTTAAATCTTTCCCATTGAAAACGTGATTAAAGTAATTTAACTAGGAGTTTTTTTAGTGTATATGATTAACATTCTTAACCATGGTATATAATTTTAGCCACTAACTTTTTGCTTCAATCTGCTACCACCTGTTTTAGTTTATCGTAAATGAATTTATTAATTGATCTAAAGAAGAATGGTTTTAGTTGAAGTCTCTTCCCTCTAAGCACAAGATTTGCAATGCTATTCACAACGAGAATGGAAAATTCTATTTGTTTCTTCTAGATTAGAATCAGAAATCTGATTTGCCTGTGAGTCTGATTTATGATCTGAGATTTATTTGTCCGAAGCTAGACAGATTTTGGAACTATGATTTCATGAAGAAGTCTCTTGAGGCAAAGAAGACTCATCTCAATGGAGACATAAACCTCTCTTCAATTTATCATTTTTCATAAAATATTTATAGGGTTTATTCATAAACAACCAAAGACCTAATAGAGACTAATCAGCAGATGATCTTTACTATTGATATTTTTACTATTTGAATAAATACATAACTTACTTATAATTATGAAAATAGAAGGAGATAGAAACCAGGATGACAACTGGCAAAGCCACAGCTATCACAGCCGAGCTAAAGAAATCAATTATGCTTAGCAGTGACAAAGACCAAGACCCACTCACATTCAGTCTACTTGGACAGTCTTAATAGCAGAGAAAGGAGCCTTAAGTATTTGAGCTTAAAGAACTCAATTTCAGAGTGGAGGATTAAAAGGAAGACTAAGACATACTCGCTATGAATTTAGGCCCTATCAACAGAAACCCACGCAGCAGGGAGAGACCACTTCAAGGCTACGATAACGATCTATCACTTGATATCTTAAGACTAGATGACCACTTCAACAAAGTCAACGAAAGCAGTTTTATCAAAGATCTACCTCCGCAATTACTTGCTATAATAATGTTAACCTTTAAAATAATACAAGCTTATTATAACTAGGTTTCGAGAAATTCTATAGCCAGACAGTCAACAGTTATTTTTAAGTTAATGACAAATAGTCTGTGCACAACTATTCATATCAATAGTAACATCAATGGGATAGAAGCCAGAGCTAAAACTAGGGAGGTAATTATTACTACGGATAGTAATATCCTTAAGTCAACAGTAGTAATAACGGAATGCAATCTCATAGATCTTCATTCAACAGTCTTAGTTCAATTGAGTAAGATAGATTAATTAAATAAAGTATTAAAATGAACGGTGGTCAGCAGTATCTCAACTACAGGAAGAGTAATGTCAGAATTAAGGTTTACTCTTCTTTTAGATGGAGACATTCTTGGGAACATGAGACTAATGAATGAGAAGAGAGTGCAGTTTGAGGCTATAATTGAAGGCAAAGTATAGAAGATACAGAACAAGATTGATCTCCATGATCGTCACACAATCAACACTTATGACTAGATAACCATATTTAAAGTCTCAATTCTGAGAGATCTAGAAAAAATTAAAGATTCTATAAACTATCTTATCTATCAAAATATTTTAAAGTTTATTTATACAAGTTTACAAAGAAAGCCTTACTATTTTAAGTTTCCAAAGCACGAGCCCTCTCAATTCCAACAAATTGATACCGATATTAACATGATAGAAAAAATTGGAAAAATAATGGACAACTCGAGTGTCAGTACTCCTCTTGTGGTATTCAATACTTAGTAATTCGGACTTTTTGAGTACAGAGACAAGGTCAAGTCTTTCAAGCAACTCTAAATCATCGATGAAGAAAACTTGTCAGAAAAAATGCCTAAGAATTTTTAAATATCTTCTTCCAAAAGAGCATTTATGATTTAGAAGGGAATAATGCAAGAAGTCATGGAGATGTATAAGGCGAGGCAATTCTTTAATATGTTATGCTGAATAGAGAGATACAGCTTTGAAAAGAAGGAGTGGGAGCAAGTTCAAATATCTACGATTAATTTGCAAATGCTGAATCAGCTCCTATACCTGAATACGAAGTAGATACTGGAGTATATCTCTATTGTTAATCTAAAGAAGAATTATATATTCAAGCATTTGCTTTATCTTACTTTTTCTTTTTCGCTGGCTGCTTTTCATTTGGCATAAGGACGTGACTTTAATATTTCTTTAACCCACCCATTATGATTATGTAATCCGTCTAGAATGTGAATGAAAATACGTTGCAAAGTTTTTTTGGAAGTTTAATCTTGAGAAGGTTCCAGAGATTTAGCTCTATGTTTAATCTCTCCACTGAATCATAAAAGGTATCAGTTTCATTTCTCCCTCCAAATACGAAGATATGATTGTTGCCGATAGTACATGAGCCAGCATTTATTCTTTTATGGTTTAAGTTTGCAACTTGTTATTAAGATAGTATCTCTCTACATTATCAAGAGCGCACCCTTTGTTTATGCTAAATCCTCCTATGCAATAAACCTGGTGCTTACTTTTCTCATACACCATAGTGAAGAATTCATTAGCTAAGAGAGTTTTATTTTTGGAAGATTTTGAATTCTTGTGATCAATAGCCACCAGCTAGGAAATAGGTTTCATGTCCTATATATACCGACTTGAAATTCTTATTACTATTATAAGTTTGATATAGATCTCTCAGAAACTTGGAGTAAGTGGCCTTATTGGAGTTAAAATCATTCCTCTCATCTATACTTAATTAGCATAGAACCCAAAGTCTTACCGAACTCATTATAAAACTTTAAGTATTCTGATGAAAAGCTTTGGATAATATATATTCAAGTATAATTAAAAAGGATCATATCAACATCTCTATCTATCTTTTACTTGATGCTTTCAAGTCTCTACTTTTCCTTAAGCTCTATTTGATCAAATTATGACTTGAGAGCTTGGCACCTCTGCTTCACTTTCTTTATAATCTCCTCGAAGTATCTGTCGATCTAGTCATAAGTTCAAAATTACAATTAGAAATAAATGAAAATCATTATCAGAGTTAATCTAAAAAAAAATAAATAGTGAATCAGAACTTGTCTCCCTCATCACTGAAAATGCGAGAATTCCTAAAGCTTCCAAGTGGAGTGCCCATATCTTAGCCTCTTCCGAAATTGTTGTTGTAATTCTAGCCCCCTCTTTTTGGATAATTATCCAGCTCATCACCAAAGAAGTCATCATTGAAATTGTTGAAGTTATTGTCAAATTAAGCTTGGCCTCGCATGGGGATTTAGTTGCTTCCATTAGTCTGGTACATGTTATAAAAATCGCGTGCTTCTCTATCTTTAGAGGGTGCATTAGGTTAGTATCTTATGTCCATGGGGTAGTTTTGGTATTAATTCATCAATGTGCTTCCTCTTTGAAGCTGCTAATTGTAGGTTCCAGTATTGTTTAACACTGAAGATCTTAAAATAAAGAAGATAATTATAGAAATTAAGAACAATTAATCCTTTTACTTTACTCTTATGAAATGTTTAGTAATTATAACTATAATTTTTGTTATGAAATAATAACCAACCTCCAATTCCCAAAGCCCTTCTCAAAGAAAGCTCCTGCAACAGAAACATAAAACAACTAATATCCCTACTCATAATCAATTGGATGCACCTCATAAAGAAGCCTAAGATGGTTTATCAAAGCAAAAGTCCATTCAAAAGAAATCATCTCCTAAGAGAAAGTCCACCAAGTCTCCTCCTCTAATAAATATCTTCAATTTCTATTATATTCTCATTCAAGGAGATCTTCAAGTCCAAAACGAAACAGGCATGATTCACAGCTCCTAAGTGAAGACTCTCATTAATAATCTCATGCTGAGTTAAATAAGAAGTACAACTATTTGCAAAAGGTGGAACATATCATGGCAGAACCTGGTAAAGAGAAACAGTACTTTAGAGAAGACGTTAAGCCTCTTGTCAGAGATAGAGCACCAAGCATTCAACCTAAAAATGTGGCACCCTACAATAAGGCTAGCAATCAACATTTCGTTAAATTTGAATAAGACAGCAACGATGGAAGTCATGATCAAGATGAGGAAATCAAACTTCAAGCTAATCTTAATGCCTCAAAGTTGAATGTTCTCCATGGAATAGAAACTAATCTCACAGATAAACCTCAATCAACTAAGGAGGGACTCTTGATCAGAAATCAGTTCAAGCTTCCCCTCATTCTTCAGTAAACTGAAAGCATCCAGCTATTGCTCTTTTTTAATTCTCTCAAGAGTGGAAACTTTCAAAGAGAGATTCCAAAAGATGGAGGACTTTATGTTAGAGCATAAAGCTAAAATAGGGTAGATTAATTACATTTCCTATGAGGAGTTTGATGCAGTCATATCCACAACCGTCAAAGAAATCTAACTGGCTGTAGAGCACATAAATATATTTATACAAGATAGAGATGGAGTTTCAAAAAATAAAAGTTAGGATAGATGAAAAGCCTCAAAAGGATAAGGTAGATAAAGCCTTAAAAACAAAAGCAAATTTGCATGAAACTCAAAGGAGATTTGACATTCTTGAGGAGAGGATAATTCAATCTAATTTTGAGCTTTAGTAGTTTAATGAGGGATACTTCTCTGTTCTGAATAAGAAATATGCGTAAAGAGAAGAAATAGTGAAAACCCTTTAAGAATAAATAGTTCTCAAGGCAGAAAAACAAACTGTTTCGGATGCTTTAGATAGAATACTAAAGCTGGAAGTTGCTACAGGATTAGATGAGGATAGTTTGTCTACTGATCAAAGTATAGAGTATTCTGATGAAGAGTAGCCTTCTGTAAGTCAAAATGAGGAAAATACAAATTAAAATATTCAAAACAATCCTGTCGTGAGTAACCCTAAGGAAATAAGTGTGGAGCTGCTTGCAAATGGTGGCAACATAGTCATTGAAAATGGTTAGAGTCTTTAACAAATATCGCCAAGATTTCATCAGTCAACACAAATCCTCCCAATGAACGTCTCTGCAATTACAACTTAAGCCCCTTTAGATTCTTATAAAAGAAATAGCAAGGACCTTCATGACAGTAACAAGAAAGCAAGGAAGAAGGACACAGAACTAACATTTAAATTAATGATCGAGAAAATCTATTATTATTTAAATTTACTTAATTGTACTAAGAAAAGGCAGAAGATAGTAACAGAGCAGCTGAGGGGAGTAATGATGTACAATCTTCTTCTCATTAAATAGCAGTAATTCAGGAAGTGACACCTTTTGAAGGTGCAAGTGAAGTTGATGATGATTAGAAGAAAAAGAAGGTTCTGAGGAGGAAGACAATAATCAAAGTTGACACTTAAGTTGCAAATAACAATCGTCCTTTTGATAGAGCGCAGCCCCATTTTCTGCACAGCCCTGCCAAGAGTCCTAGTTCCAAAAGTCCCCCAATTTCAGGAAAAATCTTTAAAGAAGGACAAGATGCACAGAACTCACTTCAAACTTCTCCTCCTAAGCTTAAACAGTAAATTACTCCCAGTTTTAAGGTTGGTACTTCAGGTGTGTAACAGGTTAAGTAAGATCCCCAACCTGACTCCAACAGCACTAACAATAATATATAAAACACGAATAACACTTAAAGTGATATCTCAAACCTTGATTTTTCACCTGGACAGTTTCCCAGGTAAACTTACACTCCAATCCAGTAGATCAAGCCTTTCAACAATATCAGTCTAACTGATAATACGGACAAGAATAACTTGACCTAGCTTAATACTGCCAGCTAAATTGGATCTCCTAGAAATCTATCCGCTAATGTTCCATAAGGAAATGACTCAGCCAAGAACAAAGTTAAAATGTCTAGCTTTAATCCCAATTTCAATAGAGCTTAAAATAACTTCGATTTATACATTTATATAAATTATCACAATTTTGCAGTTCAAGATTTGAGTGCAGGCGGAGTTCTTTAAAACTAAAACACTTAAGAATACAATAAATCCCATTAAGTTATTTAATAGCAAGCGATATTAAGTTATTTATACATGATAACATCATTTTAAAATAAATTGATTAGCATTTGGTAAATGCTTAACGTACTCAGGACAACAATTAGTTTTTGAAGAAGAGCAGTTAAGCTTCAAAGTCTAATGAAGATGGGATAAAGTCTTAAAACTCAGTAACAAGTCCTAAATTTAACTCCCTTCTCAAGAAGTAAACAATGATGCTTAAAAAGTACTTTGAGGATAAGCTTAAAGAAATGAAATCAGGCATAATCGATGAGAAGCTTGAAAAGATCAACACAGATCATTCAAAGCTTGATTAGAGAGTTACAATTATAAATAGAGTTAATTATCACATTTTATGCTATAAGGACATCGAGGGCTCAATTTCTCAATGCTTTGAAAACGTTAAGCACATGAGGAAAAGCTTTGACCAGCTCACAGTTCATAAAAAATATTTTGAAAAACTAGCACAAAAGCCAATCGATCACGCTGAAAAAATTATATTTATTAAGGCTCAGATACTTGACTAATTCACTCAAATGAACTAAAAGTAAGAAGAAGCTCACAAAGATAAGCACTCTAGATATATTGAGCTCTCAAATGAAGCAGCTAGACAGAGAAATAAAACAGAAATAAGGATTAAAAAGTTCTAGCAACAACTTTAATAGCTTCAAAACGAAAAAACTAATGTTGTTTAGTTCAATGGAGTTCTTGAAGCATTGATTACTCAAAATGAAGATCTTAGGAGAGAAGTCACAAATCTCAAAAACTATGTAATGGATGCCAAAATCAATTAATCTCAAGCTGTCCCTCCTGGAATAGATCCCACAACCCCAACAAGCCATTTCACTCAGAATATCACCAACATTATCCACGGAAGGAGTGGATTTGGAAAAGTACCTGAAGAAAAAAGAGAAATGCAAAATTTAAGAAACCAAATTGAGGGATTCTAGAGAGAGCTGCTTACCACTTAAAAGCAAAATAGAGACATTCTTACTGACTATATGAAGCTTTTAGAGGAAAGAAAAAATATAATTAAGCAAGCCCAATCCCCTCAAACTTATTCAACATTCTAAGAGAATAGTCTCTTTACCAATATGATTGACTCAAAGAGTATGTCATAGATGAATTTGAAAAACTACATGAACCCCAAAAAGAAGTTTAGTAGGATGGATAAAACTACTAATGCTTCTACTAATCCATTTTTTAAGTCCACACAAAATTCTCCCAGACTTCTTCAAGACTCTCTCTTGCAATCGAATACCAATGGCCAAGGTATGAATACAAGCCGCCAAATGTCAGTGAACTAGTCTCTACAAATATCCTATTAATTATTGTTTAAAGCACTTAGAGACAAGTCACTAATTTCAATCTTTAAAATCACAACTAAGCCATTGAATAGATAAATGAGAGGTAGAACTAACTAAGGAAAAAATTCCAAATAAATATGCCTCTTAGTGAGGCTATTTCACAAGAAACCACTCCTCTTACTGAAAAAGCTAATGCCTCCGTTATTTAAAGCATTTAATTTGTTTAATTTAAATATAACTTTTTTAACTTTCAATACAAGTTTGCAAAAGACTACATAGCTATTAGAGTTAGATAAACTAAAAGCATAGGTTAACAAAAGGAAGTAAACTCACATCATAGTTTAACTTATATCCTTTATGCCAAATTATTTTAGAACGACTAAACTGGTCAAGAAATATTTATTTATGTCAGGGAAACCAGCATGCAGAAGACAGAATGAATCAAACTCAGATCATTAACCCACTCTCAGAAAAAAGTCATAGTTCCAAAAGACTCCCCATAGGACAGATTAAGCAACATTCACACAAAAAACTCCATACAAAGAATCCTCATATTCAAAACTATCTGATTTATTTAAAAACGAGTTAATATCTCCTGTCTCAGAAAAAGCAATGCTGCCAGTCATTCCTTAAAAAGAAATGACTAAGAAAACCAGTCCTTCATTTAGGGCATCTTCAAAGTAGTT
Source organism: Tetmemena sp. SeJ-2015 (assembly GCA_027382625.1). NCBI lineage: Eukaryota > Ciliophora > Spirotrichea > Sporadotrichida > Oxytrichidae > Tetmemena > Tetmemena sp. SeJ-2015. The sequence continues at coordinate 7,505 of JAJKFJ010021942.1, read as the reverse complement.
TATACATAAGTATCATCCCTCAGACTCTTCACTTGGAAGGAAGAAATCACAGATCATTAAACAACAGATATAGCAGAGAGTGACCAACCACATTTCTGTATTTTATTACCTTATAAAATTAATTGCAAAGCAGCAGTCTACTATAAAAGATATGCTCAACAACTAAGCTTTGCATGCTATAAATATTAGCATCATTCTCAATATTATATAGCTGCAATAAAATTATAATTGATTTATAGTTTTATAATCCATAATTTTATAAAAAGAAATTTAATGCAATAATCTTTTATTTATTCTACAATTTCCTAATATATTTGCATTTTACTTGTATTATAAAAGACTAATGAGGTAAGATTTCAAATTTTGGTGAGATTTATTTATTTATTCATTCTCATTATTTAGTCTTAGGATACTTAAAGATTTTATTTTTGGAATTTATTATTTTAAATATAAAATCATAATAGTTAATAAATGATTATAAGAGCAAGAAAGAGCGAGGACGAAAAGAATTAAGAGACTCTTCTGTCTCAGACATTAGCCTCCATGAAAGCAGTAGCAGTCTTGGCTCTCATGCTAAAGCTAATAAGAAAGGGTAACCCAGTAGCAGTGTATCAAAGGCGAAGAAAGTTAATATCAAAGATAGTCTGAACACAGTAAGCATCGACAGTGACTCCTCTCACGACATAGGAATCAAATACTCTATCATTAATGAAGACTCTCTTAGCAGGAGTTCAGGCAAAAGCGGACTCTTTCATAAAAAGCCTAAGGTCGCCAAAAAGATGGTTGCCTACCTAGTAACTCAGTCTATGCAAAGCTCAAGACCAGACTAAAAATGAAATAAAACAATACACAAATATGCTTTTGCTAATAAGTTTTATCATTCTTGTAAATTACATTACGGTATCTCTATGATTTAAGGAAAGTATGAAAAATATTTAATAAGTTTAGAAAGATAATTATTATACTCGATAGATTAAATATATTTAAATATTATAGAGATATGAACGTAGGATTCAATGGCAATTAGTCTGATTCACAAATTGGTGACCAGACAAACCAAAACTAAGCATTTTCCCAATACTTAGCTAATCAGCTAAATCAAGAAGTGCAAAATGACGAGAGTCAAGAGAATGGCGCAGCTGTTAATTATTTCGAACTAGATCACATTTATATTATTTTGTTTACCAAGAAGATGATTCAAATTAGGAAAAGCCCAATAGGAAATTTAATCCTCTCGCCAACAATAGGACCAGACAATAGTAACTTAAATATTTGATTAACTTTTCATGGATGCGAGCAATGATGAGGCTCTCAACTAAAGAATGGAGAAAGTTTTGCATAAGTTCAATCGATATAATGATGACCCAGAGGCTGAATCTAATTAGAAAACAAGATGTTATATATTTAAGAGACATGTTTGTAAAATAGAATATGACTATTGACGTGCAATATCATTTTTATTTTAACTCAAAATCAAAAGAAAGGGTTCATGACTATTCAGCAATCAGACAGCAGCACTCCCATTAATGTAATGTATGAGAGTCAAGACGTGTAAGCGGTGAGAAATTTACTCTCTAATAATGATGAGAATGATGGTGTTTATGGCGTTAAACCTTCAGGTAAAAGTGTGCTAGTTTAGAACTTTAATTTGCAAATATTTTAAACTAAACAATTAATGTGCAAAAGCAGAAGCCTAAGAAACTTAAAAAACAAATTCCTACTTCACTTAATTAGCCTTAACATCCTCATAACTAGAGAGAGTTAGAAGACACTATTCAAGCTCACAAAAAAGGAAATTAAAAGAAAGGCAGACAGTAACATCATTTTGTTATTGAAGATGTCAGCGAAAATGAAGATCAAAATTCATCTCCTGAAAATCTTATTTATTGGTTTTAAATAGAGAAGGCACTGATGGTAACGAACAAAATCCTAATCTTATGGGAGGAATTGAATTCTACAATCGATCACCCAAAGTAGGATACGAAACTAATGACGACCAGAAGAAACCCTAGGATATAAACGAAGATAATTAATAGTCCTCAAATTTAGAACAGGAAGAATAGAACGAAGAAAAACTATTCAAGCTTAAAGAGCATGAATCTATCTTATTTATTATATCGCAAACGGACTATAAAATAAAAAGATCAACAGAAATAAAATACTCAAGAGCAATAACAAAAACTCAGAGTATTATAAATTTAATATGCTTTTAGACGAAAAATGGAAAATTAATCCTCAATATCAGCTATTTAAAATTAAAAATATGAAGATATCATAATTATGAAGTTTTTAAGTTATGTTTCAAGGATTTTAACTTTCCATTGTCTATCTCATTCCCTATAAAAGAAATGTGAGAAAAAGAAAAAAATTTTAAAACTAAAAAGAACTTTTATAAATTTCGCTTTCACTTTGCTAAGTAAGATTTTGTCTTTTTAATGAACTATATAAATGGGTTTAATTGTGTTTACTTAATAATTTCTTATCGTATATATAATTTAAATGTATTTTGTAATTATATAATATTTGGAGCAATTAAAGACAACAAGCAATATTTAATTAGAAAATGAGAATGGTGAGGAGCCAGATGATTACACGAAAGAGTTCTTGCGACAGAAAACTTCTAAAGGAAAGACAACGAATAGATTCAATGCAACTTAAACAGGTATTGTAGATCAAAAGTATGGACTGCAGCAAGTCAAAGTTGCGGAAGTAGAAGAGACTACAAGAAAAACATCTAGGACTAATCGATCAAACAGGACACATTTAGATCAAGCTGTAAGCTACAGAGATGATAAAAGTCAAAGAAAATTCATCCTTTTTTTAAATTAATTAGGAAAGACAACAACACTTGATGCTGGATAGTTCAGAGTTGGAGAAATCTAGTATGGTGAGGATCTAGCAATTACTTAAAATGATATCTAACCAGAGGATAATGGCTTTGAAGATTACGATAACAGCCAAATGAATTCAATTTTTTACTCTTTAATTAATCGTTCCTATACGAATGCGAAGACCAAACAATTTTAACCCGAGGAAAGAGAAGCCTTAATTTTGCTTTATATTTGAGACTAAGAGATTGATGAAGAATAAAATAGTTAGAACTCCAGCTAAGAGGAAGCTGTCGACTAGAACGTTGATAATCACCAAGTAAACTATTCTTACGTATTTACAAATGACAATTAGAGAATCCTAGACTCTCATGAAGACTAGGCCATGAGGCAAATGCTTGAGGATCCCAGAGCTAGTAATATGCTCCTGAGAAATGGAGACTTTGAAGAAATCAATCTTACCAAACCATTAGAAAAAAGTGGGGGAATCTCAATTATATCACACTCAAAGAAGCCCTCAAATAAATCTAAAAAGTCTATAGATTAAAATGGTTTAGGTTCTCTTATTCAAAATTAGGAATAAATTTTGCATGGATCAGACTAACTGGGGAAATCTCCCAATGATGCTAACGATGAATTTATCTTATTAAAGACTTTTGATTTGATAAGATGGCTTATAAATTGAAGATGAGAATTTTTATAATTCAGACTAGCCATTCAAAGACTAAATGTCTTCATTAATTTTGGCAACCTACGATGACTGGTTTAGTGACATATCAATAAAATGGAATATGAAGGACTATGTGGACGTACTAGAGGTTCAAGGCATTGAGCCCCACTTAAGCTAGTTTAAATTAGTTTTTGGAATCGAATGGTAGCAATATTCTCAACGAAGACTCCATGCCATTTATTGACCTTGGAGATAAGCCTAAATCTTATAATCCAAGGTAGCTTGAAGCAGACTAAATTTATGTGATCCCTACTAGCATTTATCCTAAGAAGCTCGTCGTTAAGTATGCTGATTGCAAGCCATTGTATGTGTCTAGAAACTTGAAAGAAAAGTACAAGAAATGTAAACTAAATGAGCATGGAATTGCAATAGAGGACATCTAAAACACCATTCTGAATTTAAGTATTTTAATGCGTCAGTATATCTTAAGCCGTATAGAGGAGCTGTGACTAGACTAGACAGAATCAATCTTATTAATATCTTAGCAGGGCTAGCTCTGACAATTGCTCTTTCTATGTCAATTGGAATAACTATATTTTGGGCGTTCTCTTTGATTTTTATAGGAATTTACTTTTTATTCGCCTTTATCTCTCTCAAACTAACAAAGAGAAGATCCAACAAATTATAAATTTATTTTATTAAATACCTTCGCTAAGCTCACTTTATGCTAGCTCTTTTCTGCAGAGCTGAGAACAACAGATTCTATCTTAAAAGAAACATAGAGATAAGGCCAGGTTTATATTTTATTATTTTTCTTGGGAAGATGGATAGAGTTCAATATCCATAAACAGGGGTCTGATTATTAAAATGGACCCCACCAAGAAGCTGTGAACCATGATATTGGACAGAAGACTGAGTAGAAGCTATCAGACATTGAAAATAATGCTCAATCAAAACAGATTTAGTAACTCTACTCTGATGATTATCTGCAGATAATGAGGGACAGGTGGGAGAAGCAAAAGAGCATGAAGCAAATCAATCTGTTTGGGAAATCAAAGGAAAGAAACCCACCCATTCCTATCAAAGATATAGAGCAGTACCAATCAGATAAACAGCTAGCTATTCTTCTCCAAGAGTAAGATTTATTTTACATAGAAAGCGAAAAGTATGGAAACGATTATCAAAATAATGATGATGAGGAGAGCAAGGAGGATTTTGGATTCCAAGGAAAGAAGATGGGATATCAAAGAAAAGTCACCACCACCAACAATTAGTAGTTCAAGAAGTTTCTTCCTTCTGTTGGATAACCCATTTCACACGAAGAAGAATATTTCATCTTTTAATTTTATTTTAATATTCAGAAATAATTTTCTATTTTATATAAGAACACTTTGTCCATTTTAAAATTTTGTTTAATGATAAGTATACTCTGGCCTTTATGATGGTTAAAAATAAAATGGAAAGCAAAACAGTAAAACTGGAAAACAAAAATCAATGGGAATACCTGGTTATTAGAACACAGGCAAGCAACAAATAATGTCTCCTGACGCAAGAAGATTTGGTGAGCAGTAGAATTATGAAGACGAAGATAATGCTTAGACTTCAATGAAGAAATTAACAAAGAGCTATTATACAATGGCAGCTAATCCTCCTATCCACAAGCAAAACTAATCTTATAATCCTCGCAGAAGCTCTAATCATAGAGATAAATTCATTTTTAGAATTTAATTGTAATTAAATAGCGATATTATTTTTGTATAAGATCAACTATAAATTAAAGGCATAATTATAAGATTTATTCATATCTCCATTTAAAAATATGTTATTTAATTTTATCGAATTTATTTAAATTCTGTGAGAATACATAAAGCAAAAATTAAATTAAATCCTTTGGTATTCTTGATTATTAATTGCAACTATTATTTTAATAATGATATGAAATATAAATTAGTATATTTTATCATAATGTATTAAAATCATAACGTAAATCCTTTAAGCAGTCCTAATAGAGGATTTGAGAATTAAATTTAATTTTATCTGGTGATGATGAAGAAGAAGAAATGGAAAGGAATCAAGCAGAAGAAGTAAAGGAGGATCAAAATGAAGATTATGATGATGAAGAGGATATAATTCAAGAATTATCAAATTGTATTTTTATGTGAGGAAGAATACAATCATAATTTTGAAGATTAAACTAGAAGATTGTTTTACTATCTTTTATTTTAAGCAGGACGCAGATTGCTCAACAACAGGTTCAATAACCAATCACAAATTTAAAAACTACATCGTAAAAACCTCAGCAGGTTATTCCATCCAAAAATTATTTATTTAAATAGTCAAGCACCTAAACCAAATAAAAGATTTTAAGAAGAAAGCTATCATCAAGATTCACTAAATATATTAAATAAACTTAAAAAAATTAATAAAAGAATAATATAAAGATAAAATTTATAACATTAAATAGAATAAATAAATAATATAGAAGGAATTCTAATTAAAATCTGTGATTAATTAAAATAATAAATGAAGAGTTGCAACTTCGTGTGAGTTGAAATCGCAGATTCACCTCTTCATCTGCAGCTGGTTCGATAGCTTATCAATAATTAATATTAGTTTCTTATTTAATAATCTTCACAACACCTCTCAGCAGTGAGATAAGTAGTCACGCATTCCTCGTCATCTTCATCATAATCTTAGTCTGAACTTGCTTCGCTTAAAACTCTTGACTGAGCGGTCCCACATAAAAGTAGCAAGGATGAAAAGGTCTTAGAATTTCGTGCTAAATCGAATGGTCTAATTATTATTTAAATCTGAGACACCCCAAATGTCACTGAATTATTCCATTTTAATTTAATATCTAAATTAATACTTTTTTTTTTAAATCTCAGCTATATAAAAATGTAAAGATGACTCTGATGATTATTGATATTTAGTAATGCAATTGAGTACAATATAATTATGATAATTAAATGAATTTTCAATTAAAATAAATTTAGATTAAAATGATTTATTACTAATTTGGAACATAAAAAAAATAAATCCTTACCTTATAAATGATCTTAAGTTGAATTAAAGAAAGTAATGAAGATTAAATTAAGATTATAAAATTTAAATAAGTTATTGAAAATAAAAAATAAATATGAGAAAATATAATTAAATAAAAAAAAATTTTAAAAAGGGGTATTTTTTTAAAGGAAAAAGATTGAAAAAAATAAATTAAAAAATCGAAAAAAATATTTAAAAAAACAATTTTTAAAAAAAATTTAGTTAAAAAACAAAAAAATGATAGAACAAAAGAAAAAAGAAAATTTTTAAAAATTAAAAAAATTTAAAAAGAAAAAATTTGGAAATTTAAAAAAAAAATATTAAAAAATTTGGATTTTTAAAAAAAAAATAAAATTTTGAAGACAAAAAACATAATATTATAAGAGGAGGATAAAAAGAATATTAAAAGAATAAATATAGATCAGCAGATAGTATAATTTATATTTTTGTTCTTTAAAAATTAAGAGAAGCAGAAGATATTCTTAAAGTAAATAAAATATTTTTTCTTTATTATGGGCTCCTGACAAACATCTACCCCGGGGCATTTTAAGGGGGGCGCTGAATAGGCGGAGCTGGGCCCCTATTGGCGTCCATTTAAATCGTTCCGGGGAGGATAGAAAAATGAATAGGGGGATTTTTTAGCCAAATTTAGACAAATTTTTTTTTTATTTGGAAATTTAGGGCTCCCCCGGGGGTACCTTTAAAGGGTAGAGGGGTTTTTGTACCCTAAAAGCGTGAAAATAACACTTCCCCACAACATCTACCCCGGTCATTCCAAGGGGGGCTTAATCGAGCGGGGTTGCCCCTATTTGGGGTCCCCATTTTAGGGGGGGCGTTCCCCGAGTTATGGGCCCAAAATGAGTCGGGGGATTTTTTGCCAAAAATTTTGACTATTTTTGTTTTTTGGGGGTTTTGGGAATTTTTATTTTCCCCCCGAGGTACCCTAAAAAAGGGAAAAGGGG